>JBBKCR010153797.1:0-7500 GCA_037577295.1 Ladigesia roloffi
CTATCTATCTATCTATCTATCTATCTATCTATCTATCTATCTATCTATCTATCTATCTATCTATCTATCTTTCTATCGATGGAGTACTATAAATTTGAATATACAAAAAAAGAAAAAACAAATGCAGGGTCTGTTTGCAATTCTTTAGCTCCGTGGTGTCTTACAACAATCTCTGAAGAGTCATCTCTTACTGACCAGAGAATAAGAAACTTCCATTTCAGACCTAGTGATGTTCGAAGAATTTGTTGTAAAATACATTTTTACATATGTACATTGTTACATTCATAGTTACAGCTCAGTGATTAACAATTCAAACACAACAAACAAACAAACAAACAAAACAAACACACATAACCACATGGACGTCACTGTTAGAGACTTATAATTGCTCTTTAGCTTTGAGATTGGAGTCCTTCTTCCACTTCATGCGGCGATTCTGAAACCAGATTTTGATCTGCCGTTCGTTCAGACACAGTGCGTGGGCAATCTCGAGACGCCTTCGACGCGTGAGATAGCGGTTGAAATGGAATTCTTTCTCCAGTTCCAGGGTTTGGTATCGGGTGTAACTCGTCCTCGGACGTTTCCCATCCGATTCTGGAGTGGCACCAAAACGAGATAAAGACGAATCTTTAACTGGTTATAAAAAAAAGAAAAAAGAAAAAAGGCCTCATGAGTGCCTCGCATCGTGTCTTCCCAACGCTAGGAAAACTCTATGGATGCTTTTCATTTAAAGTTGAAATCAAAACAGGGCACATATTCTGTCGATCACCTTAATACCTTATACTTTTAAACATCCATGTCGAAACTTGTGACGTTTAACAAAGAGAAAACAGGTTTGGTTTTGGAAATGGTTTAATGGGTGAGGGAAATGTGTGGACACTAAAGGGTCTAAAATTTCTTGTGTGATAGCGATTCTGTTTTTTTAAATAGATTTTGGAATTGTTTTTCTCTGGTCTCTTCATTGACACAGCTCATGATTTCAGTGCGAGATGTTTTTATAATTTTTGCCAGGTTTTTCCAAATTTAATGTTTTATTCAAATTGTTTAACCTTAAAATAGAAGTTGTAGTTTTGTTTCTCTTATCCAATTGTGGCGTCATATATTTTGGTCCGGGATCTTCTCTTCGTTGTAAGCGGACAGCTTTACGAGCAATTGAAGCCTTTGTCATAAAATTTACGACTGCCAGTTTTATTATTTCCGAACGTGGTCTATAAAACTGAAGGGGGAGAAAAAAAGAAAAAGAAAAACAATGGATGGGGTTGAAGGGTTGAAGGAAAAATAGGCGACGACGAACACATGGAGCGGGTGGAAGTGGGGAAGGTAAACACTCTTCAGCACAAGTGCATGAACAACTTTACCGTGGCTCGTGTGGAGTTTAGTCATCCAGGGGTAAATCGGAGGCTGTTGCACGTTCGGAGGTGCCGGACGGGCTTCACGGGCCTGGACTCCCACATCGCTATCCACGACGCTTTTCGTTCCCACCCAGTCTTTCCCACGCTCGAGGAGGTTTACGGTGCTCAGGTTTTGAGCTTTGGAAGGCTCGACGGGCGGATCCGCGGCAGGGCTCCCCTGGATTCCGCCCTCGCAACTCGTGGACCACGCAGACCGGCACCAGCGACCCTCGAGCCGGCCGAACCCACAGTGGGACTGAACGTGCAACCCGGGTGCGGAGGCGAGGGTCGAAGCTTCATGGCTTGATTTGTTCAGCCACGAAGCGGAAACGTAAGAAGTCATCAGCTCACGAGTGACGCGGCGCAGAAGAGAAACATTTACGAGGCGCGTGAAATTTGTCAGCGGCTGGAATATTTTTTGTTATTGTAAATGGCTTTGATTTGTGGCTCTTTTGAAGTTTTGGGGGCTTTATATGCTAAAACGACCACGTTTTATATGCGAATGCCCCCCACCCTCTCTCCCTCCCTGCTTCCCTCTCTCTTTCTCTCTTTTCCCACGTTTGCCCAAATATGGATTGTTTCAAGGTAATCACGTGCGTACGCCGTCCAGTCATAAATTTGGTTAGACCGTACCAGCAAGTTATTGATGGAGGTGGGCAAAACGTTAGATAAGTTTTTAACGGGGACACAGGACGGGCAACAGGAGGCAGGACTGAAGGCCAATAGCGTCATCTGGTGATAAAGACTGCACAGGACAAGCGATGCCAGTGCAGCGACGAACCAGCAATTCATTGTAATGCCAGCAAGCGGAAACATTGTTTGAATTCATAAAAGCAATAATGACCAAGACAAAAGATTCCGAAACATTGGGTTTACAAAAGTATAATTTGTCTTCTTGGGAAACGAGATTAACGTCTAATTAAATAGAAATTGCCTTATTACAAACAAAAGCCCGTGACTAACGTTAAAAGATTTGTACAATCTACTGCAACACTGTGAGATGAAGAGTTAACTTTACCAATAAAGTGCCCAGGAACTGCAATGTACTGTTCTGCATTGTAAACAATTATGGTGCTTCAACTTTATAAAGTTGCGTTCGAAATGTATGGTTTGCTAAAATCCAACTCTTGAGCGAACGTACTAAGGAACAGAGATTTCTTATGCTGACTTGCTAGACATTAAGTTGACTCAAAGTATTAAGGCAGTCCAGAAACAATTTGTAAGGTTAAAAAATCGTATTTGTTGCAGTTTGATCGTTATTAACGTTATTAACATTATTAGCAGGTATTCGTTTTAGGGGAAAATGCGTACTTAGTTTTACTGACTCACCTGTTTACTTTTTCTGGCTTTTCTTTTCTCTGCTTTATTTTTTAAATATTTGTTATTTTTACTTCTCAGAACTGTGTCCTGACTCAGAGAGCTCTGCTCAAGAATTCCATTGTCCATGGACTGTTGGTCTAAATGGCAGATACATATCTTGAATCTTGAATGCTACTAATTCAGTGTTTTCAGTTTATTAGATAATTTCGGATACATGTAGATCTTTAGCAATAAATAAACAACTGCATCAATTAAGCATTTCATAGGATTTTGTTTTAGATTAAGCTTGAAAATTTGAACGAATGCGGAGGTCTAATTGTAATCTTGCCTCCGACAAAATCGGCCCATATTCTGCAACTGTACTAATTTTGTGAAGGTATAAACAAAAAGTTCACTACTTGTATTTTGAATGTTGTTCTCTTTTCCTCGTGGTGTTTAGTAATAAAATGTGCCAACATTTTTTGAGGATGATTTATAAATCATTGAGTTTGTATGTTCCTACTGGATGAATGAGACATAAGCCTTTAAATATTTGTGCAAGAGAAATGTTTCCAGATATCTTGTGCTGAGCCCTCTTGGAGAGTAATCCACTAAATTAGGTTACATTTTCGTGTTATTTTAAACTCTGTCGCACCGTAAGAGTGGGGTTTTATTGGTTAACGGGACATTTGGTGGATATTTTCACATGTTCTGATGTTTAGCCTCCAGAAACGTAGCTGTTTACGTAGCTTGCATTATAGTAGCACACATTTTATTTTATTATGACTTAACCTGCATCTGATATATTGTTTTCATGTTGATGTTTGAGTAACGTGCTCACGCTTTCACTTGTTAGACCTAAGATGTGATAGCTCTAAAAGCTGAGGCATTTATACATATGCCAGGAATAAGGCTAAGTGAGACGTCAGACAAGCTCACAATTCAAACAATTTTGCAAACTTTTAATGCTTCATACAACGAAACGGTGACAAAAAAACAATATAAATGGACAAAAACAACACGGGATTAAAAGTCTGCAATGCTCAGAATCGACAAAGTACACTGAAAAGATTATAGCCAGGAGACATGGTGTAGTTCATCCAAACAGTATAACAGGTTTTTTTATATATATATATATTTGGTTTTTTTTTTGTTTTTTTGTTTTTTTACAACACTTGAGTTGGCATTCATTTGCATGGTATGCAACATACATTCGTGGTGGAAATGTCCATAGCCACCTTGGCCACTGTTGAGTAAAAATTTGGAAATTTTAACACGAAGCCTACACTTGTGGAATGGAGTATGGAATGGAGTGTTTTGCTCTTAAGCACAAGCAAACGTGGAATAGTCAGACCCCAGATGCGTTTGTCTCAATGAGGACAGTTTTGGCTTGAAAACATTGTTCCACGCTAATCGGTAGTTTTCCATAGGTAGTTTATCGCATAACGGTTCAAAACAATAAAGATTCGACGTTTTAGTTCTTGCCCTATTCCTTCTTTTCATTTATTGCCTCTTCTTCGTCCTCTTTGACCGCTTCCTGGCTGCCCACCAAAGGGGCATTGTCGTTCAGGGTAGAGGTGAGGTTGCTCTCCTTCTTCCATTTCATCCTGCGGTTCTGAAACCAAATTTTGATCTGGCGTTCCGTAAGGCACAGCGCGTTGGCGATTTCGATCCGCCGGCGTCTCGTCAAGTAGCGGTTGAAATGAAACTCCTTCTCCAGTTCTAGAGTTTGGTAGCGGGAATAAATCTGACGACCCCTCCGCCTGTCAGACCCATAGCCGACCCCTGAGGAGAAAAAACAGTGATATATCAGGAGCTGTTTCAAGTAAACAAAATCCAGATTTAAAAATGCCGAAAACCTTGCATATTCCAGTGTCCTATGTATAATATTCCAAGATTTCTTTATATAGATTAAATTTAAACAGACCCATTTATAGACATATATGGAAAAATAGAGAGTATATTCAGGCAATTTCTGTTTTAAGCTAAAATACCACATGCTTAACATTAAAAGCGCATAAAAATAAGCATTCTAGCAAAATGTATATCTTGTTCCAATTAACATGACCTGTTATCTAAACTTCATTCAGTTTCTATAGCCTTCTCAGACCCTTAGTCCTCCGCTGTGGATAACAAAATGATACATCAGCAAATTCACTATTTTAAGCTAATAATATTGCAGACCTGAACTAAGAAAATAAAACTGAGCACTAGAATAGTACTAGAATTTATTTTAATAGGCTTAGCTGATTCCTGTGGAAAAGGGGTATTCATCACTGTTTTAAACTAGAAAATAACACAGACTTTAAATATAATAGCTTGAAACTAAACACTACAGTGTCATACATATCCCATTTGAAGCTAACATTTACTAATCTAAATTAGACTAGATTAGGTGCATACTATCTTGTCAGTACCATAGTCTAACCCTATGGAGAATAAGAGAATATATGAAGAAAAATCACTCTTTTAACCAAAAAATACCTCCATTAAAAAAAGCTTAAAACTAAGCAATTCCGAGTGTCATAACAATCATGTTCCACTTCCTCTTGGAGAAAAAAGGATATATCAGCAGAATCGCAATTTGAAGCAAAAAAACCTCTGAACTGAAAGCAAACCGCATTTCCCAGTTTGGAGTGTATCCTGTTCCGTGGAACTCCACTTTTTATTTCAACTAGAGTATGTTCAGTTTATACATCCGTGTTTTACCAATCAGGTTTATCGTTACATATGCGGTCTCTGCTCACATACAGCAACTAAACAGCTTCTCGAAGTTTAGCTCTGTTTTGAATGGGCTTCTTTTTTGCTTAACACAGGCCAAGAGGGGTTTCCTGAAGAGATAAGACATTTATTGTCAGGCGACGAGGAGCTCCTCAGGTGCTTTATGGGGTGATAAAACGTGGGTTTCGAGTCGTAGAAAAACCCAGCCCCACTCCAAAATGTATCTCTCACGCTTAAATATACTCACCGCTGTGTGAGTTCATCCGCTGCATCCACGGATAAATCTGGACGGCACCTTTGGCCTCGTGGGATGCGCCTCTGCCTTCTGATGCGTAGTCTTGCGCCAGGGACCCTTGGGCTCCCTGTCCCAGGCTTTGCCTGCAACTTGGGAGGACGTCCTTATCCTGGTAAAACACGTTGGACCCGTAGTCGTAGGGCGCGCGCCCGGATCCGAAAACAACGTTGTCCTGGGACGAATAGAATGGCGTGGAATATATCCGGTTCTGGGCCACGGCGGCGCCGTAGGACGAGAAGTGTCGGACGGGGTCATACGTTGTCGAGGTTAGGGCCACGTTGGGTAGAACCTCCTGACTGCCGGTCAAATGGCACGAGAGCGAAGGGTTCGTGAAATAGGAATTCATGCCGTCCCTCTCTCCCAGTAAACCGCGCTCCCACTTTTTCCCTCCCTCCCTTACGTTCTCTGATCCCTCTCTCTCTCTCCCTCTCTCTCTGTTTCGTTCCCTCCCTCTCGTCCTATCTCTTGTCAAATAAGTTGGAAATAACCGCTTTATGATTCTATGTTATTTATTCCTGGGCGCCAATAAAGACACCATGTACGCAGCACTGAGTGCTTCCAAAGCCTCGTTTAAAGCTGGACAAAGATGACAGTGTCAGCTGACCACGTTCTGGCCAATGAAAGACGTGAACGTGAAAGAAAGTTTAAAAAAAAGATGATTTTTTTCGTTTTTTGCCCAGGAAACAGTTTGGTACCCACATTCCACATTCTGTTTCAAGGGAACATGTATATATTCACATATGCTTACACTCGATTACATCTTTCTCACACACACAATGGGTACATTGCCAATACTTGCTTGGGAAATATTCAAGTATTGGAAAGTGTTCGCCAAGACGCTGAAATTCGAAAAACTGACTTTCTTGATAGAATTTGTTGTATTTGAGCAGTCAGAATAAACATGTGCTTTATGAGACGACGTAAGGACACTGAACTGCCTCATAAACATAAATAATACACTGAAACCTTCATAGAGGACACCACACTTGCATAAACGTCCCCACAATTATGACACAAACATTTAATAAAATATAACATCATGAAATATGAATCACAGTTCTTTGTAATTAAGGTACACATACTTGCTTCTCAAAGCGCGTGTATCAGGACCAAAAGTGCAAGGACCAAAAAAATAAAGGAAAGAGCAATCCATATATTTTTCTATATTTAAAATCAATAAATTCAGTTTTTTAAGTTTTAAGTAAGCACTGATTTCTTAAAATTATCATGGTTATTTTCTATATACGAAATTATAATATCATTGTATTATAAGAGATTTGAAATTAAACGTTTACGTAAAGCTGTTCTTTGTTTGCATGTCACTAAATATGATGTTATTTCTGCAGTACGTTATCATACACCAAGGCATTTCAGCGTACTTGACAAACATAAAAGTAGGATTTAAGAACATGTAAAATAAGGCTAACGACAAAAGTACTGGCCGATTTGAAAATCAGATAAACCTCTAGATATAAAAGTACAACAATAGGCAATGCGGTAGTGTTGAGTTGTGTTGGTTCCATGTCTCATATGTGTACTACTTATTTGATCAGTTTATTCTTAATAGGAAAACAACTTAATTGCGTTTTATCTTTTACCAATTTTAAATCATTTTAGCGTAAACATTCATGAAACTGAAACTGAAAACTATTTGCGTGCTCTGCTGTGTGCTATATGTCGTTTTGTGCCCAAGGAAATGTAAAAGTGTGTGTATGTGTGTGTGCGTGCGGGGGTGGTTTATGGCAGTTTTACTGCGAAAGAATGCCTTAACGCCATAAAACCAGACAAATGTCA
>JBBKCR010153797.1:12500-17610 GCA_037577295.1 Ladigesia roloffi
CAGAGACCAGCGTCTTAGTTCGTTTACCATCACACCCTTATTAAAAATAAATAATTAATGTACAAAGCTATGTTTATAACAAACTTTCCACTTTCCACTTTCCAGCAGGTCAAGAGATTAATTTGGGTTATGTATAGTAGAAAATGTGCAGTTCTTCAAAACTGCCTTTTTTGTTTTATCCTGTAAGTTGGATGATCTCTATCTTGCCACTATAATCTTCTTTGACGTGAGAAATGTTTGATTTTACAGCAAATTATTATAATTTTTTTCTTCAAAGTTTGATCACTGATGTGCATTTAATTTTGGCAGTCCAATCCCGTTACATATATTTAAATTTTTCAGTTTTGCTTTAACTAAAGGGCTCGAAATTTAAACGCGTCCTCTAAATTACACCAATGGGCTTTCATGGAGAATTTTGCAAAGACGCTAAAGGGTTTATGGGCCTCCAATAAAGTTTACAGGCTATTAAAGCCATTTTAGTGGTTTTTAGAAAGGTCTGACGGGTAGACAATAGACCAATATAATCACCACTTCCTCAGAAAACATCCGGAATGTCTGAGGGCATAAACACATTTGGCTGAAGTGCAACTAGACTAGCCGATGCTTTCAAGCAGGACACATGACTAGGTAGGCCTGACCTTTGTTTACTCAGAAATTATATAGAAATTGCAACAATTAAGTTGCTGAATTTTTGTGACGTTTGTTTTTTGGGATGGTGTTTGTATTAATACATGTCGATTTCTTTTAGCCTTTGCAAAATATCGTCCAAAAATGAAAAAATCGAAGTTGGTCATTATGCTAACCTGACATGCAACAAAATATCTCTGAGATATTGTCCAAGAGTAATTTAACTCTTAAGTGTTTATAGACTGCTGTATTTTCTAGAACAGTGTTGTCAGTATTGTCCCTGCCGCCACTTTAGAGATGATAAGAATAATTTCTCGTCGTAAACAAATTCCCAACACCACCGCAGTGCAAATTGACTTTAATGCAGCTTATCTTGCTAACGAGTTCCAAGAAATCGAGTTAGGTTGGCTCAAATGAAAGGCAATTAAACTAATTGGTGTCATAAAGGTTTTACGTTAACAAAGATGGGTATTTTATAAACTCAAACCTAAATTAAAATGCCAATTTTATCTGACTGTCGTGAGCAGAGCACTTTTATTTAATTACATGGAATAATAATGTTATTATTAATTATAAATTATAAATTAATGAATTAATCAAGACAAATTTGTAAAGGTTTTAGTAGAAAAACAGAAAATATTGAAGCACAGAATGGAGTTACACTTCTCATGTGCTGGTGTGATTTGTGTAGAGATATCCACGCAGTGGTGTTCTTTTATTATATAATTCATTTGCAAATAATACCTCAACGTATACATGTTTACAGCACGGGTAACTTAGTACAATGTCATGTTTAGTGAAATGGAATGTTATTTTGTTCAGGAAATTCAAGAAATAATTAACTTTATGAATTGCTTTATCAATGTACAACAATGCATGTTCCAATACAGGACGAAGATATGAACAATATTATTATTATTTTCCTGCTTTTGACAAGGTGTCGCTTCCTTGTGAGAATGCATCATTACAATTTCTGGCTGAGCTGCCTTTTAAAAACTTTGTTCAAAGAGCACAGCTCAAGGTGATGTGTGTTAGTATGTAGTTAATTAGAATTAATGAACAGTGTAGATGTTCCCTGTTGTATGTGAATAATTGTGCTTATTTGAGCATTGACGTCCTGTAATAAACTAAGACTTAGAAAAATTATGCTGTTGTTTTGTTTTTATTTATATTTCAGATCAATATACACAAATAGTGTGTCACAGAATGTATAAAACAACTTCACTGACTGATAATGCAAATGTAATGGTACCAAACAAATGTCCACACAGTCAAATGGAGAAACACTCTTTCCCGACGATTTGTCAAACTTTAGTAAATTTTAGACAAAACCCTCAATTTGTGCAACACTGTATGAAAAAAAATCTATGATATAGGATTAGATAAACATAGAAATACTGACAAAGGCATGTCAATAGGTAGTTGAAATTGCTGAACGTAAAAAACACTCGTTTGTTTGCTTTATAATTTGTATTAAAATTCATTGTCACCAATGGGAACTAAATCAGCTCTGTTACCTGTTTTTTAAACGTTACCATCCGCATATTACATAAAGCAATACATGAACCTAACTATGAGAGAAAGTACCAAGAGGATGAATCAGGTTGCAATTAGAAGATCATTTCATACCCATAGAAAGAAATGCACCAACACAAAAAGCTATTAAAATGACCATGAGTGCTTTAAAAGTTTTGTTTTTGACGTCAACATTTGACTTACGAACGAAACGCTAAAACCTGACATAAAAATTAATATTGCAAAGTTCCCGCGGTAGGTAGTATCACATGCGAAACTTATAAGGCTGGTGATTGTAATAACACGTTTCATAAAAAGACACAAATACTCTAAAAACTTTGTCCAACCTACGAACAAAAATAAAAAATACGTTACAAAACGTAAATAAACGTATACACCAGTAATTCCCAGCTATATCGTACGAAAGATTTTGGTACAGAGAAACCTTTGTTTAGGGCAAACGAAGAGTTTAGGCCTTATAAGGGTGACTTTTGCTAAGATTAAACTATTTAATTTTCAATTAATTTACTCAAGTATCCCACTCAACTTACTCTTTAGCCAGAAACTAAGAATTTAGACTTTTAAATATTCCATTTTTTGTGTTGGACAGTGTTAAACGCCTAAACTCTTGAAAACTGTTCATCGATGTTCTTTATTTATAGAAAATTTACACATTTAAATGAACAGCTAAACTCTTTGTTTAAGGAGTTGCAATAGATGCTCTACACCAGTAATTGTTTGAGATAATATTTTAAGAACCTCTTTTAAAGTCCTAAAACGGATATTCTCCAACGGTAACGAAAGACTATGCGTAATGTCTGGCGGGAAACTCAAACCGTCGAGGGCAGCCTGAATACTGGATTTTGAGAGGAGCAACTGGAAAATTGGATCTCAGGAAGTGGGTTAAGATGTGGTGATGTTCTCCAATGAGTAGGAAGAGCTTTTATGGTGTGTTTAGAATTTCTTCACTTCCACGCCAAGCAAAGCTGAAGTCGTAAAATGTGATCGCTCTCTCTCTCTGTCACACACACACGGGGCTCAACTTGAAGTCATATAACCATAAAACTCAGGGCCATAAAATCACTCTTTTGGTCCTCTTTTTTCTACGTCTTCTTCTTCTTCTTCTTCCTTTTTTTGGCTCACGCCCTCCTCGCCCGTTTCCTCCGTCTCGCCCTCACCCTCTTCCTCACCCCCTACCTCCGTCTCGCCTCTCTGACCCGGAAATTTGTCCTTGTTGTTCTCCTTCTTCCACTTCATGCGTCGGTTCTGGAACCAGATCTTCACCTGCCGCTCCGTCAGCTTCAGGGCATGGGACACTTCGATGCGCCTTTTGCGCGTAAGGTAAGGGTTGAAGAGGAACTCCTTCTCGAGCTCCAGAGTTTGGAAACGGCTGTAGGTCTGACGGCCGCTACGCCTTCCCGGAGCTATTGAGGTGGAAAAGGTAGAGAGATTTTAGGGTTTACCACGTAACGCCTAAACCGTTTATGTAACGAGGTTTTTGATGATGGAAAAACGCTAATCAATAAATCGTGTATGGATTTCACATTCGACTCTTATTCTGAGATATACTTTCCATTTAGATCTTAAGACACAGATGCGGTAACCATTATAAAATCGCGAGACGTAAAGAGACGTCAGTTTTCACTTAGAATCTGAAATTTTTTTTAATCCCAAGGGATATCGCTTGGGGTCATCTCTTTGAATATGGGACCGATTAGGCCATTGCCACTAGTTTCACCCTGGACATTTACTACAATTAATCGCCCAGGTTACTTGAATGAACGTCTGGTTTCTCCCCTAATATGCATGCACCGCCTGCTTGTACTCACACCATGCAACATTTGTGAAACCGTTGATTAATAGATAAATTTAATACTAATAAAATAATAATACAAATAAAGGAAAGGGATGATTGATCTAACCATGGGGTCTCATCCAGGGGAACACGAGACCGGGATTCTGATTCAGATGGCTTTGTAGTTCTCCCAGTTTGGTACCAGGGGAAGATTTACACTCCGGGTAATGAGCCGCGCTCGCCTCTTGCTGAGCCCCATAAAGCGTTTGTCTTGGAAATGGCTCATATCCATAAAACGCCGTGGCATCGCCGTGGCACGGCAAGGCGCAAGGGCTCTGCTGGTAGCCCGGGGTCGGCAGTGTCGGTGCGCCGTGATGGTACAAGTCTTGGGGCGCGTGCTGAAATCCCGGAGCCGCCGCTCCGGCCCCGTAAACCAAGGCATGGCTCCGGGTGACGCTCGGGGGGAACCTGCAGTCGTAGTAAGATGGTTCCAACCTCTCGCTGCCTTTATACTTGGAGTACAACGGGTTCACATAGTAGGTACTCATTCTCTCGTGCTGGGGACATTCGCTTTTGGACCTGCTCTTAAGTCCAGACGCGCTTCCAAAGGTAACACAGTCCCAAAACAAAACCGTTTTAGACAATTGGTGAGTCTTCACTTTCGCTCCTGTCCGTGTGCCGCAATTGCCCTTGTCTTCCGGTTGTAGTTACGTTTGCCTCCTAAATCCCGTTAGGGTCGCGTCTGGTTGATGCACGCTAGCTCGGTCTGGTTAGCTCTTCAGACAGACACAAACGTGTCTGCACCCCCCGACACCCCCAACCGCTCTTTCCCCAGCCAACCTTCAACCCCCTCCCCTCCTCACTGCGTTCTTAGACGTCTACCTTGAGCGGAGCAAGACTTGTAGCAACGCTGACTCAACGTTATGGATACAGTCTTGCAAATGCGTAGAAGGGAGATGCTATTTCATCACGTGTTGTGAAATATGTAACAAGTGCACTATACACACTGTTACGCTATAAGACAAATAAACAACCAGAAAACCGAACTAAAATAGTACACGGCGTTGAAACGTATATACACACGGCGTTAATACGTACCCACACACACACACACACACACACACACAAACACACACACACACACACACACACACACACACACACACACACACA
>JBBKCR010153868.1:0-13541 GCA_037577295.1 Ladigesia roloffi
TTTTCCACCCTATTGCACAAAAAAATTCATTAAAAATCGTACCATGTCAAATCTTGAAATCTTTTTTTACATTCTGTCTCTCACAGTTGAAGTGTACCTGTGATGAAAATTACTGACCACTGCCATCATTTTAAGTGGGAGAACTTGCACAATCGGTGGCTGACTAAATACTTTTTTTCCCCACTGTACCTGTGGAAAAACCTCACGTAAATAATACATTCTCTCCTCTGGCTTATTTTTTAAATTGAATTATCTGTATTTAAAAAATTATGTTTTAAGGCAATGTGAGTTTTGTAGAATGTGATAGTGCTGTTTAAGCTGATTGTATCAGTGCTTTGAGCTGTCAGCTTGTGTAACACCCTTCTTGTTTCCTGTTAGAAATGCAGCTGGGTTTGTGCTATCCTCAGCTGTCAGTCATCACAGGAAGAGGCAATCACAGCCAAGGGGGCATTGCGCGTGTCAGGCCTGCAGTTCTGGATTACCTCAAGAACCAACCTTATAGGTACACACACTAAAGCTGTACTATTTCAAACTGCCCTTTTACTCAAATTCCAAATGCAGTTGACAGAAATGTCAAAAGCATTTTTAGTTTGCAGTAAAACTAAAAGGCTAATGTAGCTGACGTGTAGGGGAAGTTTATACTGCAGTTAGCGTTGTGCTTATACTGCTGTTAGCGTTAAGCAAACTGAATCGTCACAATTTGCAAGTAACCTTACACAAGCTTTTTTTGCTTGTAACATTAAGCCGAAAAACTACGAGTGAATGGAATAATTTTGGGAAGAAGGAAATATCACAATCTTTGCCTGTGATCCCTGATCATCTTAGAATTATTTTTGTATTCATACTTTTATAAAAGATGGTAGTTTGATGTGCAAAAAATATGTTATCTAAATGCATATATATGCATTTATAAAAAACAGAAATCCAGCCTTAGGACGACATCGCAATTAAATAGATTATTTAATTGTGAAGACTCCAGAGCAGTGTGGCATGCTATAAAGAAAAACATCAGTGTTGCAATTTAATGCTACATATTCATCTGGTTGTGTTTCTACATATGCACTGATGTAATACAACAAACAAAATTGGAGCTTTTGCGGTTTACACAGACTAAACCTGATTGCTCAGCTAAAATTTTGGTCTTTGGAAATATATACTGTCATTTACTATAATGTGTGCAGTGCTTCCATGCCACAACTGATCTTATTATTGGTGTACATTTAAACAACCTATTTAAATTCAAACATATAGTAGATTTTTGACATTCAAACAATCATGTTTTGCTTTTCTTTGTGGTATTATATTTCTCAGTTAATCATACCCATTCATATAAAATCAGATATGTATTTTACTTTGACACTTAAACCTCTTTCACATTTAAATACTGAGGAAGAGCAATTTAAAATGACCAAGAAAGTTTTCCTAAAAGGACATTGGAACTATATGATGTACTGATAATAACAGTGCTGTGCTATTTTAATAATAGTGAGTGTATTCCATCCAGTCTTAGAAAACACATAATTCGTTCTTAGACATGAGTCACAATGATGCAAACCATTGTTCTCTCTCTTTTATCACAGATACACTGAGCCTAAGCCTGGTTTGATTATTGTCACATTGCACTGAACCGAACGACAACTGCTGCTTTGAAAAAACATACCTGCCTCTACCTCTTTTTTTTATATTCAGTTGGTGTCGTGTCCCTCTCCTGCTTAAGGATGTATTAATCCAGATAGACATATGTCTAGAACGGTCTAGAACTTAATTATAATCTGTAATGACATTTTAAAAATCATTGTTTAGACATTACTTTGTAGTTTGAATGATCATCGTCTCCACATGTCTTTACAAAGCTGTGCTTAGCAGTTTAAACATTCTCCACTAGAGAAGCTGTTGTACTCATCACTGAAAGAGAGGAAACCCACACCAGCAGGATTACACTTACACTAATGTTTGCAGCTAAATATTTAATATACATGAGGTAAAGTTTAATGTTTGATTCATTTTTTTAAGGTTACAGAGTCCCGCTTGACCACTCAACTACTGATATAATGACAGCTCTACATATATTTAAACAGAATTCATGATCATTACTGAGTGCACCTGCCGTCACCACTGTTTGCATATCACAACTTCATTTATGAATATTAACTTTGTATATAGTCATTTAATGTTGATCAAGGATGTACTCAAAGCATCTTATAATTTGATATTTTGGTTTGATCTGAAAGCATGGTTTGATGTGAATGATGCGGAAGTATTTAAAATATCGAGCCCTTAAATCTTAATTCTTTTATATTTTGAGGACATATTTAAATCTGATTGTATTAATTCTTTATTATGCAACTATGTCACATATTTACTAATATATACCTGGCAGCAATCAGGTACTTTTATATTTTTTCACACTAGTCAAAATACAGATTATTATTGCTAAGAAATAAATATACATATACGTATTACAGTAAAACGCACCACTACCAGACTACTAGTCTACCCATATCTGCTCATGGACCAATTTTGCAAGAGTTGTGCTAAGAACAATCAGATGTTTTTGTTGTTGATTTTTTAAAATATCCCAATAGTTCATGATGACAGAAGCACATTTATGTAAAAAGACAGTTTCTGCCATGTTCAGTTTTTATTCAGAAGCAGAGGTGTTCAATGAAGATAGCCAGAATCATTTTATACATAGGGCCATAATTAAGAGTTGTTCAGAATTTCATCATTAAACACAACATTCACAGATATGTGGAACAGTAAAATATTTTCAAGCAGGTTATAACATTACATATATTATCAGGTTTTGTCTGGAAAAAGACAAATATCATAAATATCCGAGGACATTCTGCATTAGCACAGTTCCAGAGTCTGCACCCCATGAAAGACTTTAGAATCAGATTTTGGCATCCATCAAATGAAGATAAATCAAAATGTTCTAAAGGGGCTTGAACAATGTTAAATGTACGGACTGTTACTGTGAGAAGCTGAACTGAAAAGGGGACTTTGTGTTTGGTTTGAATGCTTAGCCTGATTTGAGTGTAAGAGACCACTTTGCATCAATGTTTTTGTAGTTTTAGAATACCAGTGATATCTGTACTGTTTAAAATTTTGAGGCAACAGATTTTTTATTGAGATCTTAACGCTGCTATCCTGACTAGCCTGACAGTTAGCTCTTACTGTTATTAACTGTGAGATTAACGGGACTTGTGTTGTGCCTAAAACATGACATTACAGATGTATATTGTATATTTTGAACTGTACAGTTACTTTTGTATTAAAATGGGTTGATTTATTTTGTTTTATCAACAGTATAACTGGACAATAATAAAATCATCCTTTGTTTGCTAATTTTGTTTGTTTACGGTCATGTTTACACCACATAGCCTATGTGCAAAGACACAGACCAAAAGAATGTCTTCATTTTTTGTTTCTTTCCCACAAAAGTTGGGGGAAAATATAACTCAGCAGCTTTTAGACTGATGTTCGTGTAACACTGCAAAGGTCAAGTTTCTCCATGAGGTAAAGTAAAAAAAGTAGCGGCGGGCTAGGATTTTTTCCTCCATTAGGGGGCAACAAGCGAACATTTCTAGAACAAACAATCTAATAAGCCTTGTTGAAACTTGCGTGTGGTGAAAAAAAGTGTATTACCACCTACAGACCCTGTAGAACTCTCAGGCTTTGACTTTTCTCTTTGGAATTTCCATCATGTCAAGTGTTTACACATTTTTTAACACAGCCATTTGATCTGGTACGGCCAGGGGTCTTTTTTTTTTTTTTTTTTTACAAATCACTTTAGTGTAGGAGTACTGATCTAGAGTCTGCTTTTTTGCGACAGTGGCCTTCATAAATATGGAGCAATTTGGTCTAAGTCACAGTGTTGTGAACCATTTCTGTCAAAAGCAATGAGGTTTCGTTCATTTTACAGGTCAAATCCAGTTTAGGGTGGTTTGGTTCATTTGGTCCGGACCAAGGGCAACAAATGATACACTGTAGAATTTTCTGCCGTTTTGGGTCATTTTCTGACCACACTTGACATTATTTTTCATAATTCATTGGCCAGCTTTGCCATTGAACGTATTTCCTAAACTGCTTTTCGATTGGTCAGAATTAACATGCGGGTATCCTGCAATTGGATACTGCTAGAGAAGTTTCTTTGCCTTTCTTTGCCTTTGCCTTCTTTACCCTGCACTGTTCTTCTGATCTGTTAAAACCCCCTTTTCTTGAGCTGTTTGCTAAATAAGCAAAATATTGTGAGTTTTGAAGGTCGGGACCTAATACAGCTCCTCTTCAAGGAGGTCTCGGAATGCTTTTTTGGTCCACTAGTGGTGTGGACTCGGGTGTGATTGTTGCATTCTCACATGCCCAAACGAACCGCACCAACTGGGAAAATTACCTCTAGTTCGATTCAACCGAACTAAACTAGGTATGTGTGAAAGCACATTTACCCTTACTGTTTCCTAAATCACAACCACAAATTTGCACCACTTTAATGAAGATCTAGATGTAGTTTGAGTGGGTTAAGTTGAGTTTTGTGGATGTATCAATGGAAAGAAATGTGACCACTAACTTTGTGTTCATTAGTGCATTAGTTAGACTAAGTTAGACTTAAACCAGCACTAAACTTGATGTGCAAATTATGGGCTGCTTAATGTGTCTTGGCTAAACAAATATCTGAGAAATGTGAAAAATTGTGGGTTATTTTATTATTTTTTCCTGAATTAATTCCTTTAAAATTAATTTAGATGTGAAGATGAGATTGTAGAGGGGTGTTCTTCATGCTCACAGGTTTTTACCATTTTTGTCTTTGAACAGCAGCCATGCAGGGCCTTTGACACATTTTTGTCTGCTGGTTTTACAAGCACACATAAGATGCAGAGCACTATGGCTACAGGCAAAGGTAAATCACACAAGAAGTGTCAAACATGTAGGGCTGGATAGAGCAAGATGTCCGGTGCGCTGTTCACACCCTGCACACATTTTAACCTTTTAAGGCTTTCACAGTTTCTCATGGAACACAATGTTACAAATATAAATCCATATAGGCTTAGACAGGACAGTCAGATAGATATATAGAGAAAATATATTGGGAAACACCTAGTTTTCAGGGTGTGGGCTAGACCTGTTTCATCCAATAAAGTAATATTGGTGCTCAGCAGAAAAACACATTTTGGAGAGTGCCATACCTCCAACTTTGTGGACTCAGTTTGGGGAAGAACCTTTTCTATTCCAGCATGACTGTGTCCCAGTGACCAAACCAAGATCCATTAAAACATGACTGGATGAGATCAGTGCAGAAGAACTTGACTGGCCCACACAGAGTCCTGACCTTAACCCCATCCAACACTTTTGGGATGAACTAGAATGGAGATTGTGAGCCAGACCTTCTCTTGCAGTCAGTGTCTGACCTCATAAATACTACAAAATGAATGGGAACAAATTCTCCCAGAAACTCCAAACTTCTGTGGAAAACCTTTTAAGAAGAGTGGAGACCGTTATAGCTGTAAAGAGGGACTGACTTCATATTAAAGCTCATGTGTTTAAATCCAATGCCATTAAAGTCCCTGTTGGTGTGGTCAGGCTTCACAATACTTAAATAAATATTTACATTATAAAAATATATGCATACAATTATATATATGTTTTGGTTTGTGTATAATTTTTTCTTCAATGTGTTAAATTTAAGTCATCTGTGTAGAGCTGTGTTCTCTGTAGACATCAAGTTCTTTAAAAAATGCGTTTAGGCTGAGGATTCCCAAAATTTTGGGTACTAAACTGTTGTTTCTCTTACAAATGCAAATCAACAAGCCTAAACATTCCAGTAACTGTTGCTCTGTTGTCTTACGGCTTACTGGTGCGTGCACTGTGAGCACATACGCCTATAAAAGCTTGCAGATTACATACGTCATGCACTGCACTCACATACACACACACACAGCGGATGTAGGGAGGTGTCATGCACATTTCACAGGGGACCGAAAAAAGGAAAAAAAAGAACCTGGCCCCTTATTTCACTTCCCTTTGGCGGAGGACGCCACATCGGTTCTGCATGCCCTGTTTGAAAACATCACAAATGATGTCCATCAGTCAGTATAGAAGGAGTAGTTTTATATAGTACTTTGTCATAACTTTAGGACTTGGACATTTCATATTTTATCACTAATATCACTAAAGAGGCCTTTCATTACTGAGAAAACGAGGGACCCAGCGGCCTCACGTCCGCCTGAGACGCTTGATGAGAAGAAGTTGGTAAGTTTTTTTTGTCTTACAGCAGTCCATTTATCATAGGTAATCATAAAGCAGCAGTATTGTCTGTTGATGTGACTTCTCTGTGCGTTACTTTTGTTGTCGACGGCTAAGAATCAGCAGAGGCCTATTGGGACTGAAGAAAATATGGATCGCATGAAAAAATTGCTGCAATTTGTTTTAAGAAAACCTGGCTTTATCTGAACTTTAAATGATTAGAAGTTTAACAGAAATTCTAAAAGTGATTTACCCACTTACAGTAAATAAGTTCAGTGGAAAATAAGACTGAAATATTTTTTTTAATTGACAAAATTAAAAAGGACTTGTTTTACAGAAATAAAAACAGGTTTTCCCATCTACTTAATCTTAACCCTCTAGTTTGTTCTTGAACTGAATAAGTTGAGTGCAAAACAGCATCCGCTCACCCAGAGCACACATTTAGTGTGTGTGTGTGTGTGTGTGTGTGTCTGTTTGTGTATGTGTATGTGTTTGTGTGTTTCGGGCCTCACTACTAGGCCCATGGCTCACAAAACATGGACTTTATTTAATATTTCATGGAAATGATCCACTGAGGTTTCATCATCTTGTAACTACGCAATTTCGCATATTTAGTTTGTCAAACATCAGGAATACATTTCGATACACCAGGATTATCTGGCCACCAGTACACACCCAGAACCAAATAATAGCTTCATATAATAATAATCTGCCCAACTGAACAACTGCAGATAGTAGTTGTCCCAGCTTTAGTCTTGTTCATGAATATACTATTAGGATGAGTTCCTCACACTCAACACTCTTAGTACTATTTCAGGTATTCATCAAAAAGTCGACATAATTAAAGATTAAGATGCAATCAAAGTCATTCAGCAGGGTTTGATGAGAAATGCTTCATTCTTCACAGACAATTCCTCATAGTAGTTGTGATAGGAACCACACATTGAAAGCGTTTGATGCTTCTAAAAATTACTTCAGGAAAGTTTTTATGTGAAATGGTTGTAAATACGCTGCCTAATATCTGAGAAGTTGTTGCACGAGTTTTGAGATGTTGGTACAGGGCACAGTAGCCACTCCCTATACCCAAAGAAATGTGATTTTATTAGATTTATTATATTTTTTGCATTATAAAAAGACACATGTAGGTTCACTGATAGTTTTGGACAATAAATAAATAGGTTATTTTTTGTGCTGTAGTTATCACCACTTCTATGAAAACATTAAAGTTGTTAAATTTCTCTACAATGATCCATTTCGTATCAAACCACATGATTTTAAATAAATCATGATTACTGAAATATGTTGTCTAGTTCAGCGTTTTAAAGAAATACACTGGTAGATCCAGCGAACAAAGAGTTATTTTGAACGAGAACGCCCAGTTGCTATAAATGAGAAATGATTGTGAAGAACCTTTTAAAGGTATAGAGAACTTGTACGTATGTTCTATTTTATTTCTCAGTTTACATTAAAAAAAATGCATTGAAATGTTCTTCAGGGAACCAAAAATTGTTCTTCTACAGCCTCACGCAAAAATCCTTTCTGATGTCTATTCGATATTCATGTACAGTAAGTGGACTGTTAAATTTAAATACTCAAAACACACGTCGGATAAAACTCAGTTGTCATATTAGCTTATTGAGAAAAATTCAGGAGGGTTCTTTTAAGGTCTCGTGTGTATCAGGCTCTTAAGTGACACATATGTTTTTGGTTGAAAATGTTTTTTTCTTGGCCTGGCAAAGACAAAACTCTTGTTGGACTTTGCCACTCAGCTGTCATTAAGATTTCTAAATAGAAATGTTCCCGTGTGTTTGGCTTTATTGCAGTTCTTGGAATAGAGCCCTTTTTTGGAGGGTTAAGTAAATGATTAAGTACAAGAATGACATGCCACACTCATTTTTTATCATTCTGTTTAGGTTAATCCAGCAAAGAAGAGTAACAGGACGCTGTCTTTGTGGACAGAGGGCTCTGGAGTGAGGCTCGGACGAAGAGGAACTACGAAAGGTCTACGCCTCATCTCCACAGAAATTCGTTATTAATGTCTGTGAAAGCCCCTAACAGTTACAAAGTGATCTTAGTTCCTCAACCCTTACCCACATCCTCCTAACTGGACTATGATATGAAGAGCTTGGAAAATCACACTAAGGGGTGAGGAAAGCAAATCCTTCGATGATAACAGGAAATACTGATCAAACGTGTAAGTGGCCTATCGTGAAAACACCAGAGCACAGCACACAGCGAGAACAGCACAAAATACTTCTCTCCATTTATCCCATTCGTCGAAGCAGTGGCCAGCTAGTGAAGCTGTTTGTAGGCAGTACTTTGCAGTGGTGCCACAGGATTTGAACCCACAACCTTCCGATAGCAAGCACGACTCCCCAACACCTAGACCACCAGTGAATGTGCTGTTGCTATTTGTTGCATGGAATTTACACAATGATGACTTCGGCTCTCGCCTGGCTCCCTTGAGGATACTCGATCTGGACTGCAAGTGGAAGACGTAGAACATTATCCCCACAGCGGCGGGACGATGAATGGTGTGACTGAGACGTCGGTAAAGTGTGTGCTTGTCGGTGATTGTGCAGTGGGCAAAACTGCGCTACTGGTGCGCTTCACCTCTGAAACTTTCCCCGACAGCTACCGGCCCACTGTCTATGAGAACACAGGCGTGGATGTTTTCATGGATGGCATCCAGATAAGCCTAGGCCTGTGGGACACGGCCGGGAATGACACCTTCCGGCAGATCCGCCCCATGTCCTACCAGCAGGCCGATGTGGTCCTGCTGTGCTATTCGGTAGCCAACCCCACGTCCTTGGCCAGCATCAAGCAGAAATGGATGGCCGAGGTTAGGGAATACCTTCCCCGCGTGCCTGTGCTTGTTGTGGCCACCCAGACAGACAATCGCGAGATGGGTCCATATCGGGCCAACTGCACCAGCTCTTCCGAGGGCAAGCGTGTGGCCCAGGAGATCCGCGCCAAAGGTTACCTGGAGTGCTCGGCACTCAGCAATCGTGGGGTGCAGCAGGTCTTCGAGTGCGCCGTGCGCACCGCTGTTAACCAGGCCCGCAAGAGAACCCGCCGGAGAGTCTTTGATTTCAACCCATGCCACATCTCCTAGGGGCAAGGCTAGCCAACAGGGACCTGCTTCTACCCAAAGAACACTCTAACTGATCTTTAATCCTTTGAGAGAAAGCCTCAAGCTACTCGACTGATAGAGAGACAGTGCTATTTATTTTATGTGGTTTGAGAAAAATAGTTCAACTCACAGTCCAGAAACTGCCGACGGCCACTCATAAGGCGCAAAAGCAAATTCATCAGAGGCTCTTTGATCTCAGACTGTGCCAAATCTTGTAAAGTCTAGGGAATGCTTGACTGAACATCTACGTCAAGACATAAACAAAGCCATTCAATGTTTTTATACACAATTATACGCAAATGAACTGAGTCTGAATATTTAACAGTGGCAGTGACAGGCTACTAAAACCTCTAAAACCAGATTCACAAAATTTTTGCTTTTGAAATGGTTACAAAGTCACAGTCTGACGCCGAAGACATTGTTTAGTGATGGTTGCGATAAGGTATTGGATGAAAATTTAGGTTTTTTAGTCCAATTGGGCTACAAAGTTGAACACAAAGCAATCTACTTTTTGCATATTTTTGGGATTTTACCATTGCAGAGGTTTCTAGTAAAATTGTGTGGTTAACAATTTTTTTTAATTATAATGTGGAGGATGTGGATATTGTGTCCCTCAGTTCCTATTATCACCAATATAAAGACATCTGCGTTTGTAGGTTTCACTACAATGGACCATTTGACAACAAACCATTCTGAATGACTTTTCAAGTCAACCATTGAACTAGGCATTTTGGAAAAAAGGCATTTTGAAAAATACTCAAGTAGGGCCTGCTTTAACTTATTTCTCCTCAAAATAGCCGGTCAAAACTTTTAAACTCAAAACATTTTTCTGGTACATAAGCAATAATATTTATTGCAGGAAGTAAATTGGTCAGTAAATTCTGAGATATAGTGCCTGTTTACTGTTTTGTTTCATTTACTGTGTTGTAATAATTCTTATCGTTTAATTTTAATAAGCAAGGTTTACTTCTGAAACGCTGAGTGCTGTGTGGTTCATTTAAAGCAGTTCATTACACTTCCGTGTGTTACAAGTAACAGAACAACATTCAGATACACTTGTATACTCTCTTCAGATGTTGTTTTGTTGATATTTTTAAATGAAATATGTTCTTCACAAGGCTCGCCATAGTAACGTATGTCACTTTCCTGTACAACTTTTTGATTTATTTGCTAGGTTTGTTATACTGGGGAAAAAATCGACATAAAATATATGCCATAACATAAACACATTATATTATTTGGTTTATTCCAGTGTGTTAAATTCAGCAAATAAACTACAAATGAGAAATGATTTGTTAAAATTCTCTGTAGAGAATGCACGCTTAATGTCATTAGACCAGTGATCAAATTTTGCATGTGACTATAAAGTTACCCTTTTGAAAGATAAGGTTTTGTGTACTCATGCAATTTATTCAAAACTAGTAATCTCAGCAGTTAGTGTTTTGCCAGTAAAACATTATAACATTAGAATACATGTATAATTTATAGAATAAATGCAAATAAAAATAAACACAGTTGCACATAAGAATTTCTTGTTTTTAAAAAAGTTTAAAGGAACACTCCTACAAGAACTCAAGCCTTAGTATGGATTCAACCTGAGTTAATTTAATGAAGGTTTGATTACATGAAGCAGGTTCTGTAGACTAACTGTAAAAATTAGGCTCCATTGAGAAGGGAGTTAAAATACTGCACCAACATCAAACCACAATCAGTTTTTTAATTACTCTCTATGAATTCTAGGGGACCTAGTTTTGAACAAAGTGCTGATATCTGACCTGATAAATTACTCCATAATCTTAGATTATATTTTATTTTTGGCATAAATACAGCATTGCGTTTGACATTTTCTGAAAACAGACCAATAGGAATATTACAAAATAAATAATAGCAGGTCTAAAATTAATTAACTTACATTAAAATATGTGGAGTTTTTGTCTTCTCCTGTAAAGTTGCCAATTTGGAGATGACATCTTGTCTTGAATTCAAACGGTCTCGAATCTTCATACACGCATTCAGATACACACACAAATACGTCCTTTCTGATCTGCATATTTAAGTTCTGCGCTATGGGGTCTATAGGTAGATGCACTATATGGTTTAGTATGTTAGGTAATCTCTGAAAATCAGACTTTGGTTGCAGGTATTAACCTTGTGTACGGCAGCTGTAAAAAAGGTGTAAAAAATAAATATTCCTTCTTGGCGCAGCCATGCCATATGTACATATACCATAGCTGTACCATGATATAGTCTTTTATTTATATTTATATTCATATATTTAGATTACAAATAGAACAGCTAATTGTGTCTTTTGCAAACACATTTAAAGATACATACAAGAGAAAAATATGTATATGTGTTACACCAAATTTAACAGAAGTTTAACAAAAAATATTATTAGGAGAATAATTCTTAGGAGCATTATTATCTTAGGAGAAGTTGGTACATTATATTATATTAGATCTCATAACATGTTAAACACAAATACATCAAGATTTGACAGTAAAATGTGTAGAGAAATCTCTTATCTCTCGTAGAACTTATACAATCTTTGCAGGAGACATGTTTAACATATTTATACTAAACCAACAATGCAGAGTGTTGCAGGGTATTTGCAGACCACTTTGAGTGACAGACAACTTGTGTATGCTCTTTTTAAGCAAATCTCACTGAAATAAACCAATTTAATCACATTTTCATGAGAATACCAATAAAATGTTGTGTTCAGATGAAGGGAAACACCTGTTTAACTGTAATGCAAATTAGTGTAACTTTAGACTGTTTTGATGAACCATTTCAATTAATGAAATGTTCATACCATGTAAAGGGCAGCTGGTGTTCGCAGAAAAGGTAAAAGAGTTAATAAGATGGCTTGTCCATTTGTATATGTCTGCAAAATGACTGACTGCTCTATGTTCATCAAAAACTGTATATACAGTGTAGTTTAACTTTTACTTAGATAGCACAGTATGGATTAAATAGTGTAACTAATACGAGGCATATTTTTTGTATTTGTAAAATATCTCTGACAAAAATAAATGGCAGAAATAAGTACATTTTTATTCCCTTGATAGAAACATGTACTTTCTTAACAAGAAACAGGTTCATGTGTAAGAAAATGAAGCTACACTACATGTAAGCTTAATATACATATGATGTGGTTTAAGGAGATGGAGGCTTAAAGTGAACCTGTGCTTTTGGAGAACTGTATATGGGTCCAAACCCCAAAACCACTTCCCAGCAGGAGCTCACAGCTCACTCAACCTTCTGAACCCAACACAAGCTACACAGAACATGGTCTGATCCTTCATGTTTCACAGTAATAAGAGTACGCAGAAAAACTAACAAATTCACTCACTGTGCTTCAGCATTTATCCGCTCACTTCTCTTCTCCAGGACAATGCAAGTCTGTTCAGATAATGCATCCTTTTATTTGAATTATGTTAATTGTACAAAATCTGTTGTGCCTAAAAAATGTATCTTATAAGGGTTAATACCCTCCTTCTTGATCTTCTAAAAGTTTAAACTCAAAAATGTGAACATCGCTCATGATGACCATGAGTCGGTGTGGGAAACAGCACAGAACTAATAAAGAAATATTTTATTAGACCTAACCGGAAGTAAGATTGTAGTAGAATTTCACAATTCTAACTTGTGCAGCCAACAGTACTCCGACATATTTTCTGTTTTTAAGTCAACCTCTGAATTTTTAGTGCATTGTGCAAGCCTTTTTTGTGCATTGTTTCCTCGTTGTTAAGAATATTTTGTTTTTGTAAACCTCTTGCTCTTATTGTCTTTTTGTGACTATAAAAGTAAAAAAATATTTAAGGAATATATAGTACCTGATTTAAGGTAAATATATAGTACCTGATTTAAGGTAAATATATAGTACCTGATTTAAGGTAAATATATAGTTCCTGATTCAAGGTAAATATATTACCTGATTTAAGGTAAATATATAGTACCTGATTCAAGGTAAATATATAGTACCTGATTTAAGGTAAATAAATATAGTACCTGATTTAAGGTAAATATATAGTACCTGATTTAAGGTAAATATATAGTACCTGATTTAAGGTAAATAAATATAGTACCTGATTTAAGGTAAATATATAGTACCTGATTCAAGGTAAATATATAGTACCTGATTTAAGGTAAATAAATATAG
>JBBKCR010153893.1:0-17597 GCA_037577295.1 Ladigesia roloffi
ACCTCTGCCATCATTTTAAGTGGGAGAACTTGCACAATCGGTGGCTGACTAAATACTTTTTTGCCCCACTGTATATAATGTGGAGGTTCATTAAACCCTGAAATGTCCCTAACACACACATCTCTCTTAAGAAATTTGTATTTTGAAGAACCATCCCCTGAATGGTTTGAAAGAGAACCTAACATGTGTCTTTTATATGATCAGATCATCAAACCCTCTTTTGGCGCACTACAGACTGTATGAAAGATGGATTTGATGACTAATTTCATTCATCTTTGTGTTGAACTGGTCAGATTTCAATTTAGCGGCAGTTGGTAGTATCAGCAAGTTTGTCCAGGATGGTCAAATACACATGACCTGGGAGAAGCCCGAACTCACTGTCAGCGGCTACATAATTGTCTGGAACAGCACTGAAGAGAACCACTTGTGGCAGTACACTCAAGAAACCAATTTCACTCTAAAAGGTAGTTTTTTAAAAAGTGCCAGGTTTTCAATGTCTATTTTTGCTGTTTATTTCAATAAACTAATTTCATGCTTTTGACTGCAGGTGAGGACTTTAAGCTGTACACCATTTCTCTGACGCCACTCTATGAAAGCGGTCCTGGAAGTGAAGTCCGATTTCATTATTACATTCGAGAAAGAGGTGAGTTTCAGCAAGAACAAGTTTGGGCTTAATAGACAGCAAGCCCATTAAAGCAACTTGCAGTACATCATGAATGCAGTAGTGCAATAAACATGCAGTGTAACCTGCTAATTGGCCTTGATGCATTGGTCAATATATCTGATAGTTGTCTCTACAGGTCTAGTTAACCTCTAAGAAATCAGTGGGGTACCATGGTAACACCACAGTGAGTGTCCACTCTACAATATCTCCATAAACATTCAGTCTCATCTGTAATCCCATCAAAATATCTTATGGTCAGATAGCAATGCAAGTGGGCATGTTTTGGTATAACAAATTATTATACACCGAGATCATGTGTTTTACAGACATAAAATAAACCAAGTCATGAAATTAAACTGTAAACAATTAAACCTGAAAATGTGTATAAATATTTAAATACATTAGCCACAAAGCTCATCTGGTTAGATGTGAAGACCTGAGGACTGAAGCACTGTGCTACCTTTTTTTTTTACCGTTTATGGTTGGAGTCCTAGCAGCAGCTTTCTGAATAAACTTTTGCTTGGATTAGCAACATTTTAAATAAGATGACTGATGGTCGTTTTGGGAAGCCAGTGAGAAAAGCATTGCAACTTTTAACCCTGCGGGCAGGGATGAGTTTGTCCGAAATTTCTTTTGACAGAAAACCTCTTACCGTAACTATGTTTTTGAAAGACCTGCATACTGATTTAGTAACAGCTTTAATGTGATTTTGGCAATTCAGATCCCTATCCATGATTACACCAGGCTTTTTGGCATGGGTTTTACATTTTTTGCGATTTAAGATATGTACTGAAATGTAATATTACTTTATATTACCTAATATTATCTTTATTCCCAAACAGAACTATCTCTGACGTCACGTTTATTTATATAGCACATCGTCATACATATATAAAAAACAATAGAATATAAAAAATTAACTGTGAGAATATAAAAAGACAAGAGTCAAGTCTGTCAAAAGCATGGCTTAGAAACCAGAAATTATAAAAAGAATAGGAATGCCACACAGTTGATGATTCAATATCAGATTCAAATGATCAAACCTATATCAATGAAATCATTTAATCAATTTCATTCTGCTAATGAAAGTAATATTGGGCATAAAGGGATATTAACCATCAACCATTTTGAAATAGATTCAGTATGTTAACGTCAATCCAGTCTCTCAATCAAGCTCCATATAGCTCAAATATTGAAAACTGCTAACTTTAAGATGCAGAAAGTACTTAAACAGTGTCAAATTCACTTGAAATCTGAAATATGTTGGAATGATTAACCCCGTTTTTTCTATTCCCATCAGATTCCCATGATTTCTGAGTATTGTGATTCTCGTGTTACCAGAAATGACCGAGAGAGCAGAAGGTCTATAAGTTCTGAAAGCACTTTTGGGTTTGGGTACTTTGGAAGTAGGGATTCTCAGTCCGTTTTTCCATTGCTGGTACAGTGTGTGCTGTGCTTTCTAGTGTCAGGGGAGTTGAAGGACAGTCTGTGCTCTGGGACGTCATAGCTGTTGAAGGGTGGGGGCATGACATTGGCTCTCAGGATTTGGCTGAATTGGACAGTGGTTGTTTAGTCCTTGCAGGAAGCAGTTCTTCCATGTTCTCTGAAACATCCATGTGTGGAGGGGAGGTCATCCAGAATCTGATATTGGGTCTCAGTTTTATCACCTTTATCTGGAGACTGTAGTTGAGGGACAGAGCAGGTATAATGTTTGATGTTCCTCCATCATGGCTGGGTGAAGCTGAAACAGTGTTGGTGAATGGCTGATTGTATGAAGTTTAATAGCATTTTTTATACCTGTCCTGCTTTAGTTGACACCATCTTCTCTAAAATGTTTGCTTTGGCCGCAGAAATGATTGACCATAATTGATATAACTGAGCAGCCTGGAAAATCTGTTAGTACCATAGGCAACCTCTGACAACTTCTTTCAAATTCTCCAATGTATTGAAGTTTTTCAGAAGTCTTTTTTCAGATTTTCAGATTTCTCACAAAATTAATCTGTTCCTACATGTAAATCGGTCGACCATTCGAACAAGTTCCATGTTTAGTTTCAAATCTGTTGCATTTCAGGGACAGCATGTCTAATATCTATTTACTTTAGATTTGGTTGTTTTTTTATAATATGATTTTCTGAATACTGTGGTTTGTTACTCCACGTTTACTGTAATGTTTGAATGTTCATGTCCTGCTTTCCCACAGAGCCTGCATTAGTATCAGGTGTCAAAGTGGAGAATGTCACTGACCGGACGGCTGAAATCCAATGGCGGCGCGTGTTGCCCACTCAGTGCTGCGCATTTGTTGTGAGCTACTCAGTCATATATAAATCACATAACGACAAAATGCCTCAGAGTAAGTACAGTGCGTCTGCCATTTTTACCCCTGAAATATTCACACTTGGTTATTGTATTAATATGGGTGCGGCTGTTTTTGTACAGGTGTGACCGTGGACCAGAATCAGCACAGCGTCATCTTGGATGCCCTGCAGCCCAACACATCCTACAGTGTCTGCATTCGGGCCAATTCAGTGGCTGGTTTTTCAATGTGTACTCCGTACACATTCACAACAAAGTCATATAGTAAGTATGTTCATTCAGCAGATGCTTTTATGAGGAGGCACTCAAGATTTAGGATATTGTGAGAACCAGAGGGACGTTCCAAGAGCTAAAACCTTTATGTAAGAGTAGTGCAAGGAGATAATGAACACATGTCCCTCCTCCCCCAACACTTTTTCCTCTTGGAGTCTAGACATAGACGGCTGCCCCACATTAAAAAGGCTCTGAGCTGCTGCTCTCTGAACCAACTTTTAAGGCAAGGTACACTCGGAGGCTATACATGATGATAATTAATGAAATAAAGTTATTAGGCCTTCTCTAAAGCCCAATAAGTCTCTGAGGATTCGCCTTTGAGAGAATATATGAGACAAAAATAAGTCGTCCTGCCTAGTACGGGTTTATCCTGTTTCATAAATTTGTTTATGATTTAACCGCATATCACTTATCAAGGATGTGACATCACTCAGTGTCTACAAAGCTTGCACAGTTCAAACTCTTCTTAATACACACACGACTCTGTTGCAGGTGAATTCCTCTTTGCTTTGCTCGTTGTGTGTGGTGTGGTACTGATGCTGCTGCCTGTGTGCACTGTACTTCTCCTGATGATGTGAGTTCACCCTTCCCTTTGTTTATTGGTCCATTGCTTATGATATTTTTCTAACCTGAAAACTGTCAACTAATTGAGTTATTACGTCTACAGACGAAGGGTATACCTCAGTGAAAAGGTCCCCAACCCTCGGTTTAGTTCTTTGTCCATATGGTCTTCACAGAAAGGTCAAAACGTATGTATTTCCTTTTTATTTTATGTAGTTCTGATGTCTTTTGACATACACTAATATACTGAATGAAACTGCTGGAAGGAGATGGATTGGCTTTTTTCCTAGACATGCGTGTCACACACATGCAGATTTTACGTTTACAGGTTACTAGAGTAACTCATCTGTTGCATAGTGTCAGCAACCTTCTGCCCCTTTTAATTATTGGAAGGAAATGGCTGATTAGATATGTCAGGTTCAACAGAAATTTTGCGTTTTTTTATTTTATTTTTTGATTCAGTGGCACTGCTGTGTTGGGACTGGTCCGTCAAGCTAAACTGTCCCACCTACAGTGGTCCTCTGGTCAGAAACAGACCACTGACTGTCCTGTAGTGGTTACTTTCCATTGCAGCTGATAAATTGTTCAAAACTTATGAACCCACAAACCTACAAAGTTCACCTGTATCGTTTTGTGTTTCGATAAAATAGCGAGTGAATGTAGCTACAAGGTAGATTTTCATTTGAGTAATTCAATGCATGCTTATACTAGTGTGAGAAAGTAATGTTAATGTTAAATGTTAAAGGTTCTGTATTGTCTTTTCAGCACTGGAACCAGGTAGTGATGCCTTGGGGCTGTGACACGGAGAAGTTTCTTGCATGTAGAGTGGAAGCTGAGGACAGTATTTCGGCAACAAGTACAGCAGATGTGGCTGAACTGCTGTCTTGTGCAGCAAAGGCAGAAAACGCTGCTAAAGAAATTAAACTGGTATCTGAGGGAAAAGAGGAAAGAACAGGCCGAATACATCCTGTACCTGGCAGCAAGTCTCCTTATAGAACCCTGACTACCCGAGCCAAACCTGCCGACTCGCCAAGGAAACTTTTGCAAGGAACCTTAAAACCTCACGCGTCAAGGGAAACGGAGACACTCCGAAATATGACCCTGTCTACCACTTACGTGACTGTGGACATGTTTAAATGGGATAAAAATTGTGAATTCATTACCTGTGAATGAATTAGGATAACAATAGTGCACCACTGTATCTTTCGCTACAAGACGTACAAGAACAGTCCATTTGTAACCCAGAGAACCCAAATTGTTTTCTTCCTCTGGCTTTGGCTTGATCACAAAATTCTCTGAAATGCTTTACTTATTTTTGATTAGAAATGAACATGTAATTTGACCCTGTATGCCCATATTTTGCACAACAGAGGTGTGCTCATCAGTCTGTTCTGATGGAAAGGGCTTCTGTAACATCTAGTAATTCACAGACCAGAGAATCCTGGCTGTTATCTGTGTTTCTTCCAAATTTTCATTGTGTCTTGATGGTTTAAGGAAAAAAAAAAACAATTACAGCATCTTACTGGGTAACTCCCTGCAGCACTTATTGTACTACATGTATAGACCTGAGCACAAGAAGAGTTTTGATAAAGGTTTTATTTCTTGTAAGGTTATTTTAAAGTGTAATATCAGTAATGATTTTTACATGATATTGGAAATGGATACATGTGGTTTAAGGCATGCATTAAAATGTTCTGTCCATCAGAGATATTGTAGTGTTGATTTTCTTGCGCACACACACACACACACAAATTTACACAAAATCCACATTCATGCGGAACATGGACAGTCTTGGAAAAGCTGCATACCATGGCAAAAAGTGCAAGAATATTGGAAAAATAAAGTAGGATGTTGTAGTTTCTCCCCAATTTCACAAACTCCCACCTGTTCCATAAGCAGTTTGAGCTCTCGGACTCCCAGGCACAGCTGCCCAAGTTTCAAAAGAGTGAAGGTAAAGTGAATCAGCTGGCAATCCACCCTAAAGTTCAATCATTCCAAAAAGTGCATGTTGTAACACACTCTATGACTCCCATCCAGTAATAATTCTGGTATGTGGAGGCGAGAGTGGACTGGTGAAATTTAGGATGTTTTCTATGCAGTTTTTTTTATGTAAATGGATCAAATAAAAAGTACATTCCTTAATTTTATAATATGCGCTTATGAACCTAGTTTCCCCATCAAATAAAACTAAAACCAGTGCTTGTATGAACACTGGACATAACACAATATAAAAATATAGTTTGTTCAGTTAAAACAGAAAAGAAATAACATACAAAAGCAACTGAAGGTGTCAGGCTTGTGTGCATGTTAAGCCTGATGTTAACAGTTTTACCTTAAGGGATATAAAATCAATGTAGCTAAAATTCAAGAAACATATTTTCTTGAGTAAAGCAGCAGTCAGTGTGAAACCTTAGAATAGCATTAAAATGCTTCAAATGAAATCAAATCGCGAAATAAAGGCACATGGTTGTGTTAACACTGGGACGCAGCAGCAATCACTGTTCTTTTACTGCGGTCGGTAACCGCTCTGTTGCGGCATGTAACCAGGCGCTGGGCCTGGGGGGTCCTCTGTAAGAGTGGGTGTGTCCTCCTCCTCCATTGAACTAAAGCAGCTTGCCACCTCCATATCTTGTGGCTGCAGCTGATCCAGACCTCGGCCCCGTCTGAAGTAAGAGTTTCTCTGGTGGCTGCTGTTCTCCAACAGACCCTCTGGGTGCTCCTCACAGTCTAGGAGCGGCTGCGTGGACTCAGACCGGGTAAAGACAGGGGCCTGCAGGCTGGGGGTCTGGCCCTTATATCCGCTAGCCACCACAGAGGAATACTGCACCGTGCTGGCGGTGGTCTGGCCGGAGTCTCCCTCGTCACTGTCAGAAACGCTCTGCCGTGGAGAGGACATGCAGGATGAACCGCCGATGCCACTGCTGTGCTCCTCTGAGAAGTACTTGTCCTTCTTCAGCGGAATCATCGTTTTGTCCTCTTCACAAAAAGACTTCCCGTCAAACACGTCCACCTCTACCACACTCACCTCCGGCAGCGTGGCTTCTTTTGGAGTGTCCGCCTGAGAGAAAATCAAAGAGGTTTCAGTTTCTAATTCAGTCAGACTCTAGTTACCTTTGGCTATGAACAAATGAAACTGTTTCAATTTAAATTATTTTGTTCAGAATTTCCCATGTGGAGCGTCTCAAGTACGCTTTCTTTGTTCTTCTTAAAGCTCTGCATTTTTTATTTAATTAATGCATTACTATGTTTACCTTCAGTTAAAAATTTGTTTAAAAGGAAATTGTTTGGAAGCATATTTAGAGGCATCACAAGCACAATTTTTTTTCCCACATCAAAAAACAAGCTGAGCAATTAAAATTTTCACTATATGCGGGTGCTCTTGGAATATACCCCCAACCCCAATCCATTTACTGTGTACACACACACACACACACACACAGGGCTGGAATAATTTTCATAATGAATCTACTCACCTTAGTGGGACTGTCAGGTGACCAACTAGCAATAGTGCTGTGTGAAGGGTCTGGAACCTGTGGCCATAGGTGCTTCTTAATTCTGTAGAGAGAAGAATTTAACAAAACATTTAGAGTGCAAACAAATATGCTGTACACTTCACATTTTGTTTATACAAGTAATTCTCATTATATTTTTCCTCTACATTTAGACTCTATTTAACTGATTGTAACTATATGAAACTACATTTAATGGATGTTTTATATGTTATGAGATGTTTAGTGTATGACAAAATATCTTCATTTTGCTCCTAAGTAAACAACCTGCATTTGAAACTACAGCTTTTACAATAAGCTAGTACTTTGTTAGAACAAGTTTCTGTTTCAGGCAGAGCAAAAAATGTGATGTTACATGCGGGCGCTGACTTACACATCTCTGTTCTTGAGGGAGAGCATCATTATGAACACTATGAAGAACAGGAAACCCAAGCAGACCAACACAACGATGACCTCAATTTCACCATCATCTAAAGTTCACAAGAAAACAGACATTTTTCAGCAAATACTGAAGTGTTTGTGATACATCGTGTAATGTGATGTGCACTCAAGTAGGTTTTGTTGATGTCTGGAAAATGTGCAACAAGTCTTGCATGCACCCTAAAAGGAAAGCACCTTCTCACAGTCACAGTTCACACCTTTTTCACGGCTGCCTCTCTTAAAAAACGAGTTCATGTTAAAATATGTGAATCATAACTGCACCGAATGGTCACAATGTAGTTTGGTGTGGTGTTTTGCATGCAGAGTTTTTTTTGCACATTTTATATTCATTTGTGACTTGCAGATACACTAAAATCATGGGAAGGGTAAAAATGTTACAGCACTCTGAAAACACTATCAAAGTGGAACATCACATAAAATGTAACCTCACAATTAATGTTATCATGAGCCATAAATAAAACAAGATTAGAAAATGCAAGTCCTGGCAAGGTACATACCATATGCCTTTGTGTAAAACTGGAAAGAGGAGCCATTTATTGAGCCCTCACTGGTAGAAGCCATGCCGTGGATCTCATACCGACTGTGACTGTCCAGTCCCTCCAGCTTGTATGAGAAAACAGTAGGTGGAACTGACACATCTGCCATTGAAATAAAATGATAAGTCTCCAAAACATGAATGATACTTTACATTAAGAATGGCTTAAATTATTTTGATAGATTTTTCAAAATTCTTTTCAAGCAGCAACAGTATGTAAAACAAAACATGGTCATTTTCCCCAAATTTGACTTACACTGCTCAGTGTTTCCTGTTTTGTAGAAGATGGTATAATTGGTCAGGAACCCTCGCTGACTTTCAATTGGAATGTCATCCCAAGTCAATTGTGCACTGTTTTTCTGTGATTTGGACACATTAATGGAAATACCCTGCAGAGGAGCTGGTTTTTACAAAGAGATGAAGAGGATTAATTAGTTAACAGGCAAATACACTTGAAAATGTACACACAGATCTATTAATATCAGATCTTAATGATACATACATCCTTGCTGAAGATAAGCTGGCACAGTGACTCCCTTCCCTGGAAATTTGGCACCGTGTTTTCGATAAATTGGGTAGACTGATATGTTGTATCGCTTGAATGGCTCCAAATGACCTAGAGGTGTGAAACTGTAAATCAGTCTTAACACACAAATCAGTTAACAAAATCACAGACCAGTATTCTGCTCCTGAAGATCCACTTTCTAGCAGAATTCCCCATTTAAACACTTGATCCACCTAATTAAGCAGACTGATAATCTGGATACAGAGAGTTCAGTCAGGGTTGAGTTAGTGAACACTTTACAAAGGAAGGTCCTCAGGAGCTGCGCTGTTAAAAACTCTAAGTGGGGCAGAGTTGTGTAGCTTGACATACTGACAGTAATAAATGTGAACATAACACAGACGCAGGTTGCCTAATGTGGCTGGCTGCAGTGCTCACTGGCTTCACATTGAAGTTGTGATCATTTTTATAAATCATGTTTGGATACCAAACAAGTCTTGGCTGATTGACTACATATGGGTTAAGGGGAAATTTTTATTTAATTTAACAAAATATTTCTCTAGCATAGTACCTTGAAACTACAGGTGTGTGACCTACTGTAAATAGTTAGGGCATTTGATACAGAGGCTCAGAATAAAAAAAGATTTGAATGCCAACTGTGGCACAAGCAATCTGACAAGTTAAGAGAGAAGGAAAGATTTTACATTTAATTTATTAAGAAGAATACGGTGGTTCTCACCTTTAATGACTGCAATACTCATATTACCAGACACTCTCTGCCAGTCCCGTTTTTTGTCAGGGATGGACACCCATTCAAGCAGGTACTCCTTGACACTTGACCTTAAAGGTGGACTCCACTCCACCCACAGGTGGCCATTACGGGCTGAGCAATTCGGTCCCCGTACACCATAAAGGACACCTGCTGAGATAAAAATGCATCAGTTTGGGGAAACTTGAGGTAGCAAATTAACATTCATTTATGTTTTGTACATTATTATGGTAGACTTTGAGTCAACATACCCAGACCAGGTCTGGAGATCACCAAAGCTGTCTCTGGAGATACCCCAACAGAATTGTTTGCGGTGATTTTTATATATGTCTCTTCTCCTGTTAAATGTAACCGGTGCTCCTGAGACTGAACAAATATCTTCTCAGTGGTTCCTTTAACTTCCACTGTAATGTTATATGCCAGTATTTTGCCATTGCTCTTCACAGGATCCTGTGACATAAAATGAAAAAACAAATATACTGAATATAAACTTCCAAATGGGTTTGGGTCCATCTGCACACACAACAGGACTAAACAAGCATCTTACCTTCCAGATTAGGTTCACAACTCTGTCGTTTTCTTCGTAGACTCGCCACAGGTCTGGTGCGCTTCCAGGGACTAAGCAAAATGTGCAGGAGGATTACACAAAATATCAAAAAGAATTTACTACTAATATCTTTTGATCACAGTTGCTTTTAAACAGGTACTGCTCACTTTATGATTCTGACTGTCACCACATTTTTAATTCTATAAGGAAGTTCCAAAAGAAGTTTGACCATATTTAGCAGTGACTTACTTGCTTCAGGAGTTCGTGTAGTCACATTGGAAGACCAGTCACTCCAGTAACCAATCTTGTCTTTATTAATGCAGCGCATCTGAACCACATAATCAGTGTACGGCTGTAGGGTCTGCAGCCTGAAGGACTCTGTATAACTTTCAGTAGCTTCCTGGGGTACCTGGAAGAACAAATCCAAAAAACACATATAAAAAAACCCTGGATTGTTCTAATCTGTCATACACATAGGATAAAACATTTAGACTGACACACACTTAGGGTGATGCATGACAGCATCAAACTGAGCCAAAATAAAGCTTTCACATTATTCTTTTTGAAGTAGTGCTAAATGAAGTACAGCATATATTTAGTCCAAATTCAGTTACTCCATACTGAAATAAATCTGTTCCATACATACTAGGACACATGAACTATGATGACATAATTTCAGTACTCAGAATATTGTAAAATAAACATAATAGATGCAAGATAACCTCTGTCCAAACGCTGGAGCCAACTTGGCAGTATCTGATGCTGTACGTGAGACTGAAGACTGTATGATGAAAGGGATGAGTCCAGTTCACCATTAAAGAGGTTGGGAAAGGGTCCTCTGCGATGATCCTCACGTTTAACGGCGGTTTAGGTTTGGCTTAGAGAAAAGAACAATCATTGCTTCAGTTGCATCATTTGATTTACATAAGAAACAAAGAATATGTCTTAAAATGACAGTTCTCTTACCAAAAAACTCTGCAGGGTTCACAATTTTTTCAGAACTCACACTCCCCAGAGCGTTCTTCACCTCCACCCACACTTTTAGATACATGTGATTGGGAAACGTCGATAAATCTACAGTGAGCCTGTCTGTGAGAGGATCGTCACTGGTAGCAGTTTTAAAATCCACTGGGTTGTATCTAGACCAAAAAAGAGGGGAAAAAAAAGTCAAACAAAGATGATTTTATAATAGTTTAAAGCAATCTTTCATTAAATGAGTTTAAAACAACTTTTACTTGTCAAACCTCTCAAAGTCAGGGCTGGTAACGGTCATTGCATAGAGGTTATAGTTGGTGGGAAGAAGTGGGTTTCTGGTGCCTGGATCCCACGAACATGTTAAATTAGGGGATATGTTCGAGGCAGCTTGAACAGCAACACATGTCACATTCTTTGGTTTTAATGGTGGATCTGAAACATCATTTGGTAAGAGAAATCAAATGTAATCCATTAACAGGGTGATGAAAACTGAACCATAAACAAATGTACATTCATCGCAATACCAAAGAATTACAGGAAACATTAATAAAGCAAAATGTGTAAAGGGGAAAGACCTCTAAATCTCCACTGACAAGTTTAGATTTCTTACGACACAGAATGACACACAACACTCAGCTGTGCATCATAAGAGTGTGCACTTGAAAACAAATACTCACATCCTTTTACAAAGAAGATCCCATACTGGCATGGATGTTGATACGAGAGAGCCTTTTTAGAAGCAATACACTTTAATGGGCTTGCCATGGTCTCACTGATATTCACAGTAACAGAAACTGCAGTGTCATTAATTTTCTTGTAAGACGTCCGAGGAACAGTAACATTTCGGAAGAACCACTCGATGTCGTCTGCCGTGTATGCTGCATCCGGCAAGAGATTACAAGTAGCTGTGAATTCCTTCCCCAGTTCAACTGGAATATTTCCTGTAGAGTCTGGCAGTATGTGTGCACAACGTTGTACAGCACCTGAGGACAGAAGGTACAATTAATCTAAGCCTTTATACTATGCTATGTTTTTCTAAACTGCATATTCAAAACAAACACAACTCAAAGTTTCTTGGCCAAATATAGTACTGACTTATGTGTAATTCCCTCAGTGACTTCCTACCTTTATTTAAAATGAATAATAACACAATTTACAACTTATCTGCAGCATGAAAACACAGCAGGCTATTATCTCACAACAGGATGCTGTTACTTGTTACTGACAGCCTGGCAATTTCATAAATCCTAACCTTAATATTATCAGTGTAGAACAGTTTGCTTACCGACTTCACAGCCGAAAAGGATAAAGAAGAAAAGCAGCAAAGAGTGTAGTAAAGTGCTCATTTTGATGTTGATCGTCAGCACCTGGAAAATACGTTTTTTAATTACATTTTTGCAAAAAATCTAATATAAAAACACTTAAAGGTCTTTTATAAAATCAAACATATAAACAAGAAAAAAGGTGCAATACATAACATTACTAACATAATAATATACTGTTTCTAACAACTGACTTTCATTAATGACAATGAAAGACAATGCCAGCAAAGGCATGTAGGCAAGGAAAGTTAAGTAATTATTACATTATATGCATCGCTAACAATGTATTAACAATCACACGTTTATTTATCTGTTCTCAAGTCCTATATTATGCATATTCAGCATTTTCTTCCAAAATTATGTTTTAAAACACTTCTTTTCAAAGATGACTTCAAAGTGGCTCTCGCTTTGTATTGATACACACTGGTGTTTAAGTTTTTATTAAGGTCATATCACAGCACAACAGGCTTTTTCTAAGCACACTCTGGTGTCATTTATCATGTTTATGCATACAATATTTCTAACACAATATAATTATTCCTGTTTAATTGGATTTAGTTCGGCATTGTGATAGCATATTTTACACTACTGCCCCCTTTTTAATCCAGATTACCCCCATCTATCACAGCCTACTCAAATTACTCAAATGAAGCTTTTCCTTCCTTTGTAAATAAGGGTTTAATTCAAGTGACGTGAGCAACACAGCTAACACAGATGCAATCTTATGGTGGTGGTTCTGCGTGTGTGCACACAGAAGGTGGCAGTCTAGGCAATGTTAAGTTCAAATGATATATAGGGATCAAGCATTGAAATCTCAGCAAATGTGTAACAAAATGCTGCTACATTGAATGTAATAATGAGTCAAATTGAAGTAACAGAAAAACAAAAAAACCTTTAACCCCCCCAAAAAAACTGGTAAGTAGAAGTTCAAATAATGGGTCAATAAAATCTACAGAATTGCATCAGAATATCTTAGGACCTCCAGCTTTTATCAGCATAGAACCTCAGGTTTATACTCTAACTTACATCTTGTCTAAAAAGAAAATGATGAACCCCAAAAGTCAGAGGTGTGATCAAGAACCAAACAGAACGGATGTGGTCAAGAGAATAACAGAAAGCAAAAGCTAAGGGTAGTAACTCAGTTTTAAAAACTAAATAAAAAATTTGACAGCCCCCCCAACCCCCCAACAAACGAAAAGGTGAAGTGGGGGAAACATACTGAGGAAAAAAAACAACGAAATCCATCCAGCATAAATCTCCTTATACCTTTAATCTGTATGGTCCACTACAGTCTGCAATGACCTTAATCTAATGAAGCAACTGGAAAATGCAGCCTCTTTTTAAAATATGACAGTTGGCCTTCAACTGACAACAAGGAGGCTGACTTTTGTATTTCAAATGTACCATTCCTCTGCAAAAACATGACTTGGTAATGTTTCTGTCGTTCAAAAATCACATGCAGGTGATGGAAACTGGGAGGTTCAAAACCTACAAAGCTTTAGTTGTAATGGGCTTGTGTTATCGATGCTCAGTTTAGATATCAGGCAGTAAAATCCAACAATGAGTTTCTGCTGCACACTATCCCTCATTTTGAACTACCCCAAACCCCAGTACAGCCATTTGTATATACACAACCACGCAGGAATTCACATTCAATATGTGTTGAGAAGAAACACCTCAAAACATTCACTGACCAGTTTAAATTCCTCACAACACTGAATGATATGACATTCATTACTAAAGTGGGAGATTTTATATGGGAAATTAAATTATTTGTTGCTGCAAATATTTACATAAATACGCACACACATCTACACACACACACAAATATAATAGATCGATCGATACATAGATAGAGAGAGAGAGAGAGAGAGAGAGATTTTTCGTATCTTATCCAATCTTCCAGACAGTAATGTTATTATTAGTTATACTAATATTCTAGATATTTTGTTAAACTAAAGTTCATTTTCTATACACATACACCTACACAAACATAAATATGTACATATTTCAACATATAGACACAGACACACACAAAGACACACACAGACACACACGCGCGCGAATTAAAACAAAATCCAAAGCAACAGAGGGATGCACGACTAAATTTTCTCTAGCAAAATTTACTTTTCATCTGGTCCACAAATCTGACAGAGGGTGACTGCGACCCCTCTCGGTATTTACCTACTGAGAGGAATTAGCAACTTTAGCAACTTTGGCTACACAGAGACGCAGCAGCGGAGTTCAAATATTTACCATCATATTGTCGAGACCGCTAACACCACATGCCCAGGGATTTGTCCTGGTTAGTAGCTTACGATCCTCAAAACACCCTTGAGAGCTGTTCAGAACCGAAATTATTGCGCTTTTCAGTCTTTTTTCACGCCTGATGCAGATCCATTTCTTCAGACATCTGTACTTACTCGCTGTACCCAGTTGCACTAACAGGACGTCACGTCAATGTGTGGCTAAATTCCACGATTCGTATAAATTTGTGATTGGCTTTTACTCGTGTATTCGCGCGGACGTCTGTTATATAGATCTGCGAATTTGGCATCCAAAGGAACTCAGCCCTTGTATGAGGAGGGTTCTTCTTCTGCGATTGGTCAGTTCAGTCGTCAGTCTGTGGACGGTAAGCGTCAAAGATTTTCTATTACATTTCCAGTCATTCCCCTCCCACTGCCAGAAAACTGCCTCGAGGGGGGAAAGGGAGGGTACAGAGGGAGAGAGAAAGAGAAAGAAAGGGGCGGGTTACTATACTTCTACGAAATAGTGACTCACAGTTTAGCAACTGGAATGAATTTCCAGAGAACCAAATACTCCAGCCTGATATGGCTGTCTTAATAAGGCACAGGAACATGAGAAAGAGCTAGACCGAATTCGTGTCGAACTCCAGTAATGGAGGGACGTGGTTCAGCATGTTTTTGCGATTTCCCTGCTCAGAAACGCCTTACAAGTTAATTCTCACGTTTAGTGAGTGTGTTTGAAGAGGAGAAGCATCAAACTGGACTGGAAACCTTGAGCTAGAGCAGTAGTTCTCAACCTTTTTTGCACAAACGCCCCCTTGACCTTATCATGAGCCTCGTAACGCCCCCGCCACCCCTCCACAGACACAAAGAAATAGGCTATTGTCATAAATGACAGATGAGGATGATGAAAATAGCCTAATAATATTAATAATAATAATGATCAAGTTTATGATCATTATGGCTGTATAAGTGTTGTCTTTGAGTAGCCTTATGAAGCCTATGTTTGAAAACCTCAAGTGAGTAGGCTTTGTGTAGAGATCCTGGCAGGCCAGGTTTGTGGAACATGATCAAAACAGCCTAGCCTACTTCATATATATGTGTGTATTTACTCTTTTCAGTTTAGTAGTTGAGCAACGAGGGGAAAAAAAAACATTTCACAAGAACTGGGGCTTGAAAGCATTCTCTGTATTTTCTCACATTCCAAACAAATCCAAGATGTAACATATCACATCCACCAATCATGTGCACATCATGTCTAAACTGACCAATAACAGTAATCTTTGCTCAAGCACTCAATTAAGCAGACTTGGACCTATAAACACTATGAAAGACAATGTTTTTAAAATATGCTTAACTCTACATTAATTTGCCCCTGAAATTATGCCAAACACTAGTGGCCATTAATTTGTGAACCGTTCCCTTAATTTTACCTTAAAAGTGGATTTAAGGTGCGAGTGTGAAACCCCTTAATCCTAAACATAAGACATTTTCTTCAGGAGGCTCAGTTATTTAAGGGTCAAATTTTTAAAATAAGGGGAAATTTCAGTAGTTTTACACCTTAATCTGACTTATTCTGTGCACTTTTCCACTTAATTTTCATTACTTTCCTGGAAATTAAGGAAAGAATTAAGGTTATGTTGAGGGGTAAAATTAAGGGGTTTGGTTTCGTAGTGAAATCATTTTGAAATAACCGTTATTTAATTGAAGGTGGAGAAAGAGGCAGCAGCACCAGCACATAACCCAACAGGCTAACTACCATAATTAGAAACTTCAATCAAAAACTTTGAGTGATGAAAACTAGCCACATAGATTAACTGGCTTATTAATAAAACATAAAGCTCAAGTTAGTGTGAGCCCTGTCCTTGGTGGATCGCTGCAAGCTTTCTACCTTCAGGACACAGAGACCTCTGTCTATCTACCAGAGATATCTCATTTGAATTTGGCTTGGTTTTAATATTAAATCATTTTTAAACCTGCAGCTGGAGGTGTCTTGGTGCACATCAGAGCTTTGCTGCTCGGAAGGTCCCTGGTGGTAAAAAGTAATGGGACACGGCGATTTTAGCAAAAACTCCGGGGATGTTATGGCAAGTCTTTGGAAAGGTCTTACCGAGCCCTCTCTAACTGTGAAATTTGATGTGGATTGCCGCTTGTTACTCGGAGCTATCCCACTCACAATGTCCTTTGACTGCCTCAGAACCAATGACACCAGGCTCATTTGCATTGCTAATTACTGAAACCTTGAACGGGAAGAGGACGCAATTTGGGTCTTAAATCAAAGTACTACATGTCTGCTAACTAGTGATAGGGAATACACACGCTATATTACATGATATTTGTAACTACAGTCTATTTTATTCATGATGTCTTTTCGCCATTGGCACTTAGAGGGTAAAGTACATACATAATGTTTAATGCATGACAAAAATGTGTTAATAACAGGAACAGCCCACCGCACAGCATGGAATAACCATTTTACAATGTCTGTGGATCCTTGTTATCTATTTTAAACCACTAAAACACTTTCCGTCTAATCGCACAACTCACTTCTTCTGTCCAGCATGGACATCCTTATAGGCGTGGCGTCACATGCAGATCATCAATACGTAACTCTGCTTGTGCACATTTTGATTGGCTGCAGGGGCGATTTTAGCCCATTTTTGGGGGTGCTTTCTTTATATAGTTAGGTAGTAGGAGTCAGACCATGTCTCTTATTAGCTGAAAAACATTACCCTCACAGGTAATCTGCAGTGTTGAAAACACGTTTTCTGACGATGTTTGGCTAGGGTTACCACTTTTAATAAAAAAAAATAAGGGAGGCATACTGCAGCGGGGGCCACATCCCTTGGGGGCCAAGACCACTGTGATCACAGGCCCATGGCATGCCAGTGGTGGTAAATCGCAACTTAAAATATGTTTTCAGCAAAGAATGAACATTAA
>JBBKCR010153900.1:6513-17596 GCA_037577295.1 Ladigesia roloffi
TTTTGTACTGGTTTTGACCAGTTTGAGAAACGCTGCTGTAGTGTGAACTCAAAACAAACTAGATTAGAGCAGTTTCAATAAGAATCTCATTTTCTTGACAAGTAATGGAGAACACTCACTGTGTAGCAGAGGTTTAAGGCGTTTATAAAGAGTTGAAGTGCTTGTTTCCTCCTTTACTTTTGCAGTGACTGGACATGAGGCCCAGAGCAGGCAGCTGCAGGGCACATTTGAGGCCTGGCTGCTGTTGCTAATGGTGTTTGCCTCCTGGTGGCCGAGGCAGGCAAAGTGTGCACTGCAGCCAGTTCAGTGAAATGAAACAGGACTTCATATGTATTTAATAATTCTAAATCTACAGTGTTCATTAAATGTTCATGAATACATATATTGGACTGCACTCTTTCTGGCTTTAAGCAGTTATTAAACAAAAACAAAACTGAATGATGTTCTAATATATCCATGCCTTTATATAATGAATACTTTTGTGATTTATCAGTTATTGTCTATGGTTCTAATGATAAAGAGTTTGCAAAAACACAAACCGTCTGGACAAATGGTTCTAAATAGTTCTAAAGAACTGATCCCTAGAATAATATTAGAATAATAGAATAATATTTTCACTGATACAACTTAGATACAACTAAAAAATAGTGAATAAAAATACAAAGAAGCTCCCCAAAGTGCGTGTGTTTTTTACTCATCTTTGCTAGTTTGTGGGATAAATTCTTGATGTGCCGTATCATGTGACCAAGACGAGCGTTTTTCAAAATAAAAGATCTGTCAGACTCTAATATTGAATAATATATTTTTTATTCTGTCCTTCTGTGCGACCCATTACTGATAACGTTCCGTGCCCCAGAGATTGGGGACCTCTGTTCTAAACAGTTAGCACAGATGTCTATATAAAACCTACTTTGTCTGATTGAACTTCTTGGGTACACTTTGCATGTATTTTGCCTTTGTCTCTTAATCTGCATGTGAACAGTTTTTACCACATGATCCTGATTCCTTCTGGGCATCATTCAGCTCATATTCCAAATACATTTTCCGAATTCTATATTAAATGCCAATAAAACATAATAGCATGGGAATGGGGCTCTTCATGCTGTGCAGTGTGTTTCAGTTGAGCTGAACTGAGCTTTTATTAGCCAGATTCTTATTCTTATTTTATAAGAATGCATGAAAAAGTTTCAGTTTGAGGGCTGGCAGCAGGATTAATTTAGCTTAAGGTGGAGGTGAGTGGTGGTGGGGTGTGTGTGTGTATGTGTGTATGTATGTATGTGTGTATGTGTGTGTGTCCTTCCTAAATGCTTGCAGCTCCACCTCAGCAGGGGTTAAACAGCTCCTCTCAGCTTAAGCGCCTCTTCAGCTCTGCATGACTAACAAACGCTGCTGAACTCGCCAGCAGCTCTGCTCTAATGGTGAGTTCGCATTTTCTCTTTATTGATTGAAGCTGAACTAATTACTACTGACATCATTCAGCTACTAACAGTGAACTGGCTTCTATTCAGGACAGCAAATATGAGAAAGTAAAACATAAATAGAGAAGGAATGGAAAAAGAACCAGAATCAGGAAACTGGTCCTGTAGGAAATTCATATTTATGTTATGATTTTGAAGACACAGAGACAAGAACAATATAAATATAAAGTCTAAATAAAATCTGTAGAAAAACCTCAAAGTGAAAATGCACTGCCATCTAATGACAGACATGGTGTGTTATTGCAATACTAGAGTTCAGTAGTTTATAAGTAAAAGTAGAGCTCTGATAGATGATCCTATATTTTTTTGGCTATTATTGTATCAATTAACGAATAAGGAATTTAAAAGCAAATTCTGATTTCTTTTCAGTCAAAATTAAGTGAACAGATTAAGATAATATAAGATATAAATAAACTTTTATATAACCTTATGTATGGTATGTGCCATTAATATAGGTCATTAATAGCCTCTGGCATTTTCATTTATTAAATGAACTTATTTGCCTCACATTATTTGCATTTCAAAGTTGCAGCAGAGGTCTTTCGGCCATTTCCATTTGTGCATGCCTGGTGTTTTTGAGATTACACCAATACCATGATTCTTCAGAACACATTCCTGTCCTTCTGAATAGTGATGGGTGGTATCGATTCTTATCGTATCAGTTTAAAATGAGTAGATTAGTTGTTTTTATTTATATAAGTTAGCACTAAAATGCACGAATGCACAAGTTCCCACGATAAAAGCTGTTAACTGTTCTACAGTTCCTTTAGAAACAAATTTTAAAAAGTTCTAAAAGTTATGTAACACCGGAATGAGACTGGCATGTTGAATGGGCTGTAAATAATGTTTTAGCACCTTTTCAGTTTTTGAGTTACATGCTCCAAAGATTTTATAAAGATTTAAAGTTGATTTCACAGTTTTGCACAATGTGTACTTCAGTCATTAGATACAATTTGTAGTATAATAAACTACTGTGAACCTACAGAAATAGACTCACTGTTTTATAATAGGTTTCTGTTTAGGGGGAGTTATATAAACATATAAATATATATGTAGAAAAAGTGGAATAAGCATACATTTTTTGCATTGTTACCTGCTCTAGGATATGAGTACTGCAAAAGCCAGTATCACAACTTCAATCAACAGTTAAACAATATAATACATCATTATTTGTGATGCGAAAACATTCTAAGGTTTGTGGAAGTGGCCCCTGATCTAACCTGCTTTCTCAAGGTTGCTCCGAAGTCACCTAAAAATTTATTTTTTTTTAGCTGTTGATGAATAAACTCCTGAAATATTTATTCTCTTTTCTTTCAGAACTGCTGAGTAATCAGAATGGAAAGGATTTCTCCTGGTCACATGTTCGCTTTGTCTAATGGGAAAAGTTCATCTTTCTGAGACGGCTGGAAGAAGAAACACCTTTCATTTCCCATCTCTTAACCTTTTTTAAGGAATATCCATCTTGCTGTCTTTAGGTCTTTTCTGTTCTCTCTCTGTACAGACAGTGTTTTGCATTTTTGCCTGTAAAGCACCACCAAAGATCTTATTTATAACTTCGTTTATATTTAAAGCAGATAAGGTTAGACCGATTTGTTTACTGGAGCTCGTCAGGAGCCTTGAAGGTACACGATTCTTTTTTTTTTTATTCAGTTCAGATTAGTGAATGTAGTTTCAACTCGGATAGAGATTCTAAAGTAAAGCTTTATTCTTTAGGAAATAAAATGGAAATAAAATGTTGTTTGTGAATATTTGGGCACCCTTGGTCAACATTTTAAAGCCCAATTCTACTTTATTAGGTAATATTCACATAGTGGGAAGAATAAGTCTTCTCAAGTTTGCATGGTGAAGGTCAGATTTGAAATGAAATTCAAGTTTAGAGAAGAACCTTTTTTCAATTAGTTTGAGGATATAATTGAATTTGCTTTGTTTTGGATCATTGCTTTGCTGTAATATTTAATCCTCTTTTCATCTTTAGCTTCTTTACTGACTCTGGAACAGTGGTTTCCAGGATTTGTCAATGTGTTTTAAAATCCTTTCCTGCATTTTAGTTTCATCTTAATGTTTAGGGATGTATAATTTTATGCTTCTCCTTTTCTTCCAAACAGACATTTTGGTAAATTAAGCAAAAGAGTTCATTATATTTGCTGGGATACAAACATTAGACATAGATTTTGGTGAAGATCCTGATCACAGTTCTATGTAGATGACTGTGCCTCACTATTCCTGTAGCAGATTCTGGGTTTATTGTTATTGTGAGCTGATTTTTTAGATATTTGTGTTCTAAAGCTTACCTTGATTGTCCATTTTTCCATTTGGACCTTCCATTTTGGAAAGTGAAAATTATAAACCCATTTCTGAAGTTGCCTTGAAAAGCCTACGACTGTCACGGCTCCCCCTTCTCACATATGGGTGGCAGGCGCTAAGGCAGACCTTCATTTTGATCCTTCTTTATTTCTTCAAACAAAACACTCTAAAAAAAGGCACGAGGGCCAGAGTCAAAATACTATTAACAAGGAAGACCGGGTAAACCAAAACCACGGTTAACCAGCGAAATAAACAGAAATAGAAACCACTTAAATAACTTAAACTAAAAACAGCTGAAACTAATAATTGAAAACCCAAAAATAGTTCAAAATAAAAGCACAAAAAACCCCAATATAAACAACCATCACAGACCTCAGCCCTGACACGCTTAAGTGTAAACAAAACACCCTGGGAGGTTTATAGTGGCACATGATTTATTACACTAGTGGATCAACTGAAATTGAACTGACAACTGAACTTTCACACATGACAGTTAAATTCCCCTCAATATATTAAATAATTACGGGGGGTTCTTGAGTTACAACACAGTTCCTTCAACACTGACATAACCTGAAAGTTGGTGTTGTCTGAGCACACACGAGACTAACTTACTGATCGAAACACAGTAAACCCCCTTTATGGGCTAAGTATACAGCTGTGAAATAAAAGAATAAGAGACTGTATTTTTTTCTGGTTTTTGCTTTTGTAATCTGTGGGAGTGTGTATGTGTAATGTGTCACTATTGTTTTATACACTATTGACCAACACTTGATTAAAAAGTCCTACCAGTTTTTTTAACTATACACATGAATAGTTTATTATACCATAGAATTGTTACACTACACAACATTCTTACAACATTTTACAACTGCCACAGTTAAACCAGTGATGTTAAGAGCAGAGTGTGTGCATGTGTGACTGTTTCATCACATCAGAAACTGAATCAGGAGTGAAGCTGCTGGAATACAGAACATAGATGAGCTACTCACAACACATATGGAGGCGATTCTTATTTTTTACACAAACACTGCAATAGTTCCAAAACTAATAGCAACCTGTGCATTACACAAACAAACACACACACACACACTGCTGCAAACTAAACATTTTTCATGGCTGTAAATGATGTGTCCAAATGTGTCACTTTTTATGCAGTTACATAAACATTTTCACTTTGAGTGTAAGTATCATTTGCTCAGGGGTGCCCAAACATTCACATTCAGCCCACTTTTCCAGGATTAATAATATAAATATGGTTTCATGTTCAATACATCCCATTCTGGTCTGGATTTGCTCTTTTGTTTTTGTGTTTTGAAAGAAAGGAATAGTTTTTCAACAACATCTAATCTAAGTATCACTCATGTTTTCAGCTAGACTGCTTACTTTGTACTTTTATTTTTCATGGCATACAGTGTCAGAAACTGCATAAGCAGGTCTGTTTCAGCTGAGTGATCAGTAGTGTGTGATGGGGACTGCATGACTAGTCCTCACCAGGTAAAATAGAAGTATTTTGTTATGTGTTTACGACAGGAGAGATCTGCGTTACAGGGGAGTTTTTATTTCAGAAGCTCTCTTGCTGCATTTTACTGATTTTGTAGTGCAGCTGGTTTGACTTGTTGTTTTTCCTCACCAATAAAGTGCTCTGTGGTTTGTGTTTGTGTTCCGAACTTTTCATTTCTGCTCTGATGTTTTCCCTCTCTCTGAGTTTTTGAATGACAGGTTAGATTTTTCAGAAGAGCAGTGTGATGATTTAGGCTATTTTACTTTAGGCCTCTTAACTTTTTCTTTTTATTCTTTGCACCAAGATAAACAGTCCTCTTCCATTAAATATGCAAAACAAGTGTAGTAACCTTTTATGTTGGGTTTTGTTGGCTTGTGTAATGTTGTAGCAATAAAAGCCAAGGCGTGTGATCAGCTTGTATCATTTTTCCATTCCAGTTCAACACATTGAATTACAAACAGTTGGAAAGTTTCTTTTGTGCTTTTATGTCAATAGTACATGCTGAGTGTGAGTTACTGACATGGTATATGCAGCACAGGGGCCACAGGGAACACTTGCTTTGTAGGTTTTAATGTAATTACTCTTATATTATCTGTGTAATACTTAGTGGATCATAAAGAGAGAAGCTTTTTAATGACCTGACATTTTTAATGACAGCCTTTTCTCAGTTAGTAAAACAGAGTTGTGATTCTGGTATGGTCATCGCTTGTGCTCGTGTTCGTGAGTGGAAACTGAGCAGGACACTGTTGGTTGGGTATTTTTGGTCGGTGCACTATTTTCAGTGCAGCAGTGACACTGCTGTGTTCTCACGCACACACACACACACACACACACACACACACACACACACACTCATGCCTCTGCCTTTTCAGTGTCGCTGGTGTGCGGAGAATTGTTCACCCGTTAAATATTTCCCGCTCGCTGCTAATTCCTGTGGGTCCTGATCAGTGATGAACCGAGTAAAGCAGGATAATAACTGGAGCAGAGAAAGAGTGGGACTATTGTATGTTATTGTCCTATAAAGCACCTATACGGTAAGAGGAGCTGATAAATTGCACAGTGAGTGTAGATACAAGGTTAGGGTATATATACACGTTCTTAATCAGAGGTCTGGACTTTGACAGGCGATTTTTCTGCTTCACTTCAGTGTAGACTTGAGTATTTAAGCTGATTTCTTGCCTGTTGCAGAGTGGAACTATATTTGGCCTTATCCATCTTGCCCTTTATTTACCCGCCCAGTCCCTACAGATGGAAAGTGTTAATTCAACATGATACTGCCACCACCATGTTTCACTGTGTGGGTAAATGAGCTGTGCCAAATGTAATGTTCTTCTCAGAACTCTGCTCCTCACACAAAGCACTCAGTGATTTTAGGGCAGCTGGGGGTTAGGGAGTTGCCCCTGCAATCAGAAGTCTGTGGGTTTGAATCCCAGGACTGCTAGAGGCACCACTGAGGCACCCTTGCACAAGGTATCGTCTTCACACACTGGGCAGCCCTGCTTCACTTGGTGAATGTGTTGAATGGGTTTAAATGGCAAGAAATGTTCATGCCTGACTATAAAATGGACCACTTCACTTTAAAAAGTGTGAACTGATTCATTAAGAGTGTAAATAATTTAGTCATTCCCATTCAACGTGTTTAGTTAACCTCCCAGTATTTCTTTTGTTCCAGTTTAATTGAATTTAATTAACTGTGTTGGGGTTAATCCCAACATCTGAATATACAAACCCAGCTCTGATACTGGCTGTGTTTGTTACAGGGTTCAGGCGGAGCAGCTGGCCGCCATCTTCAAGCTGCTGAGGGACAATCAGGAGATGTTTGGTGAGGTGACTGAGGGAGACGTCGAGGAGCAGCTCAAACTCTACTCCTTCTAATATCCTCACCTGCCTGTGGATGTGTATTAAAAAGGCCAGCAGGTCATTGCAGTTTCTAAACTCAGGTTTCATTTCACTTTGTACAGGACACTCTAAAATTATTGGCACCCTTGGTGAACGATGAGATTTCACAATGGAAAGCCTAATTTTTTCTAAACTTGATGACTTGTCATATATCTATAAGAGGATCCTTCGAAAAAACATCTTTCAAAGCATTTTCACTGTTTATTATGAAACAAAACCTTTGCATACTCTTCCAAACAGGTTAACTATGACTTGTTTTAAAATCTCTAACAATATGTACGGGTATTAAGGCATTTATGAATTCTTTTTATAAACATTGCCTGCTTTATTCCCATGGTCATGTTGATGATAAATAATGGTTATGATAAATTATGGCCTAATATTAATCATATAGTTCCGGAAACTCAAGAGGGGAAAGGTCAATATATAAATGGCAACGTGCTTTAGTCACATTTCCTACATAAAAATATCTGTGGGTTAGAATGTGATTCATAAAGATTCATAGTGTCATGGAGACTGAATGTATTTTCCTTAAATGCACCTTTTTCTCATCTATTCAATTTTTAACTATGATGATTACCCACAAATACATTTTCCTTAACGTAATAGAAGCCTGTTTACTTTTTTAAACATCCCCTACTTTTTATCACCCTTCCCAAAATGCCGTTTTTTTAATTACCGGTTATTTTGTGTGTTTGAAATACAGGCCAAAAGTACAAAAACAACCAGTTTTTATTTCAAAGTCGAGAACATTGTAATGAAGTCAGTTTGTCAACAACCAACAACACATTTCTTCACATTTAGGTTGTTTTTTTCCTCAAATAAACAAACTGAACAATGGCAGGAATTACATGGAAATAATATCCAATAAATATAATTCAGTTGAATTAGTAAACAGTAAATCTTTAGTAAACTATGATGGTGTAATGGTGTCCAACACATTTATATCTGCTGTGAGCGTGAAGATACATTAGAATATATGTACAATATTTTAAAAATATCAACGTAATATGTACCGAATATATATCTTAATGATCTTAACACATTTTACTTCCTTTGTAGATACAGATGGATTATTTTTAACTATGTGCTTAAAGTAGATTGCTCTGGTCATGTGACTGATTGTACCAAATATAAACTAAATACACTGTAATTTGAAGTTAACCATTTTTTAAATCCAACTACTTTACATATTCAAAAACAGTTCTATGTGATTATGTAGGTTAATAAGTTTAGAAAGTTTTCAAGCATCTAAATTGACCACAACTGATTCAGGAGAGTCTGAATTGGAGAATCAAGGGAATAAAAATAGAATTTTTACTTGTATTTTCCACAAAATCTGATTTCACTACTGAAATCTAACAGCCTAATGAAAAATTGAATTGATTTGACAGTCTGACTTTTCTGGCCACTTTAGTTAGATGACTATAACTTGACCTTTCTTTATATTGTGGTCTGTAACACACAACAGAATCACTGAAACCAGCCTGAATTTTGTATTATTTCTTCTTGGACATATTAATTATTCGTCATTCAAAGATTACTGTTTTTCTGGAGTCGCGATCTTCCAAGTATTTTTTTTATTTATTGTTTTTTTATTAATTAAATTGGCATCATTATTTTAAAACTGATTATAATCAGTAATATCATGTTTAAAGAGCTCCCAACACCCCCATTTATCATCTTCAACCCTCACCCCGATCAGACATTTTAATCGTTACTGTGTTTCACCTGGAAATGTACGATCTCTGACAGACCTGGACATTGTTTGCTTATTTTGTGGACTTGTATGAATACAGTATTTGTTTGTGCACTCATGTCATTTTTTAGGTTTGTTTACTTTGTTCTTGATCAATAGTTTTACTGAAAATAAAGCTTGAAACTTTTTATCTTGTTCATTTGATTGTTCCTTGATTGTTGTTATGGTGATAATGTGCACATGAAGTTGTTTAGGGTGTGGCCCCTGTGGTCAGGGGGCCATGGGTTCAAATCCCAGGATTCCTATTAGTGGTACCACTGAGGTACCCTTGAGCAAGATATCATCCACACTCACTGAATCACAGTTGGGAAACTTGATCTTGATTGATCCTGCAGGAAATTGCTTAAGAGACACAGAGACGAGAACAGTATAAATACAAAGTCTAAATAAATCGAAATAATAATCTGAAAAACCTCAGTATGAAAATACACATTTACACAAATGCTGAGTATACATACTATAGATCAGTAACCCAGACGAGTGAAGTCTAACACACATGGTAGGTGAGGAGAACATTGTTGCACTTAGTGGAGATCAGTAGTGTATAATAATATTGATACTGCACATGGTCTGACAACAGCACGGATATATTGCACAGAATGGCAGTGTTTAGCACCTGGGAAAACATTGCACACCATAGCAAAATAATGCATAAAATCACACACATAATAAGAGTAATTTAAACCTGGTAAGACATGAAGCGCCCCCTGTGGGTGGCATTGTTCACACGCCTGACAATAAGAGGACCCATTACTTTACTTTACTTTAACTCTGCAGTAACTGCAGTGATGTTGCTTGCCAAGTTATTAAAAACTGCAATTCATACATTAAGCACACGGTGGCGCTGTGGCACTGCCTGTGCTGTGCCGGCCGAAGGAGAAACATCTCCAAACTTTTTACGACAAACTGGCAGTTTGTTGGTTTAGACGATGTATTCCCTTGAATCGTGTTTTTCAGACTGAGTAACCCTGAAACGTTTATACTGGTTTTGGACGCCTTTGTATTATTTTTGACTGGTTCATTCGTACATATTTCCAGGTATCCGTCATTTCTTTCTATACCTATTTTAAAATTTCGAACATTTATTTTTCATTTGGTGGCAGAGGTCTTCCATATTGGAAACAAGCTGCCAGTTCTACAGTTCTGAATGATTAATCTATCTTTCACTGATCACGTTACTGAGGGCTGAGTCTTAGCTTGTGTAAGATTATTTCAGCATCCATTGCAGACCCATAGGGTGCCAAAATAAAGGGCAGGGTTTTTAACTCACTGCCATTGAAGACCAGATGCAGTACTGTGAATTGAATTGAATTGAATTGAATAGTTATCTGGTCCTGCATAGATTGTGTTTGTGATCTTCTAGCCCTCCAACAGTAATGAGATTCTGGACACAGGACACTGTTGGCTAGATATTCCTGGTTTGTTGGTTCAGTCAGACAGTGACACTTAAATGAATAAACCACTAGTGTGTGAATAATCCTGCAAACACACTTTGCTGCAAACACACTGACGTCTTACTACAAAGTCCACTACCATGACCACTGAGGAATGGGTTCAATGGAGAGGTTGAATTTAGGACCACCTAAAATCTTTTTGGAGGTCGGACCACAATATATTTGGATATTCTAGCATTTATCTACCTACCTGCCACATCTGTATGTTACCATGGACTATAAAGTCCATACATTTCCCTGTACAAAGGAATTGTCCCATTGTGGATGGTCACTGAATGTCAAGTCTATTTTTGTTTAAAAGTTGATTGATGCTTGATATGAAGTCATTGTAAGACCAATGTTGCCTAATACTTATTTAATAGCACATAATAATCTTTACATTTTGTGTCAAATCTGCTTTCATGTGGGGTATTCTCTGAAAAAGTTTCTTGGGATGTCTGTGTGTTTGTGTGGGTCTGATATTTTTGACACATTTATGAGATCTGCTTAAACCATAAACCTCCTACTAGACCTTCCACTTCTTCTCTCCCCTGGAGCTCAATCCTCAGCATCCTCCTCCCAACACACTCAGTCTCTCCTCAACATCCTCCTCCCAACACACTCAGTCCCTACTCAGCATCCTCCTCCCAAAACACTCAGAGTCTCTCCTCAACATCCTCCACCCAACACACTCAGTCTCTTTTCAGCA
>JBBKCR010153930.1:0-17590 GCA_037577295.1 Ladigesia roloffi
CGGGATAGGCCCCGCCCAGTCCGAGTACAGATACAGATACAGATAATTAATCTGGCAAACAGATACAGATACAGATAATGCTGTACTCGCTCATCCCTACTGGATACTGTCTGGAACATGCAATAAATACACTTTCTAGACGATTTGTGTAGGTGGTGTTAATGTAGTGGCCAGCAAGGTGAAGTACGAGGAGGTGGTGTTTAAAAAAAAATGAATTTGCAGTCTATGATTTAGTCTTTTTTGTTTGTGTTTGCACTTAGACCTACATGTGGCCTGCTGACACTGCTGTGTTTTCTGTGTTGCAGACTTTTCTTGCTCCTGTTAACCAAGTGTTCCCTGCTGAGGACGATGTCAACAAACATGTAGAGGACAACTGTGAGTGATCCAGCCATGCGCTTACATAAAAATGTACTTTGGGCTTATTTGGGCTGGTTTAAGCCAAGACTTAGGACAGACCAGCTATTTCCACTGATATCTCCAGCATATGTGCTAAACGTGTTTGTTCTCATTTAAATGTTTTTTTCTTATTTATTTTCATTACTTTTGTTTTTAGCCTTGAAATTTCTCTTTAATTTGTTTGTAGCTATGCCTCACTGACATTTCAGTGGCACATTTCACGAATCTCTATTTGTATATATGTGTATGTGACCAACAAAGAAACTTGAATTAACCTACACAAAGCTAGGGATCTCACAGGAGTGACTATTGTGAATTTTTAGAGGAGTAAATAAAAAAATATGTAATCATGTTAGAATTTAGGTGAAAAGCTTTTTAGACTCCAGATTTTGAGAAATTCAGGAATTGCCCTGCTGTGGGGGCTCTAAAGCTGAAGTTAGGGGCGAGCTATCTTCCCCTAAGGCACCCGGACTGGTTTGCGACATACCTGACTCGTCTCCTTTCCTCATTTTAAGCCTGGATGCTTTTCTCTAACTCTGAAACCTTCTCCAGATATGTTACTAACGTACACTTCACACAAGTACACTTTACGCTAATGCTACGGACTAGCAGAGAGGGGCTGAAGTAAATATGCCGCACTCCGTGTGGAGAAGGCGCTCACTCCAGACTGAAACTTACTGTTTATCCGGCCAGTCGTGTCTCATCTGTGGGCTGATAAATTTGTAGACTGATGGAAATGGCTTTAACAATCGTGCAAAACCTTACAATTAGTGAATCAATTAGGGCTGCCCTTAAATAGTCGGCTAAACGTTAGTCGATATGAAGAAGGCTTGGTCGTTTCTTTTTTTATTAGTCGGTTAGTCGTTTTTTTCTCGGCAGTCTGCTGCCGTGCTTCTTTAAGCCTCGTCTGGAGCCAATTGTTTCGTTTTGTGGCAAACAAACACAAACCAAGAATAAGAAATAAAATCCCTCTGATTTTAATACATTCTGACGACTGTAATTACTGTAATTTTTAGGCCTATAAGACGGAATATAGGACGCAGGCAATTTTTTTTTTCTCAGGAAAATCTGTCCCAAAACCATTGTCCACTCTAAATAAATAACGTCTCGTCTCGTTTTAGTCAACGAAAATGAAGACACTTAACATAGTTTTTATATTGTAAACCACATTTAGTCTCGTTATTCGTCAACAAAGTACATTATAGATTTCGTTTCATTATCGTCACATGACCAGCATTAACGTTGCGTCTCGTCTCGTTTTTGTCACGAGGGTCTGAGACGTCTCCACAGCCCGCATTACACACCACAAGTCCAGCCTGCAGCACACACAGCATAAAAAGAGTACGGCGAGCAGCACCACACAAAGTTAGGTGCAGTTTTACTGCGGTATATCATTTTTTTACCTCATGCTTTTTACTTCAGTTCCGCTCGAGCTGCGTCTCGGTCGCTGCGCAACCAGTTGAAGTGGAAGGATAGCGTCGAGCCGAACCCAGTAGACTGTACCTTTCCTTTTATATACGCAAGTTTTTTGTACTAATATCATAAATGAACGATTATTCGACTAATCGCTAAAATGCGGGAGTGTTAGTTGACTAGAAATATCTTTAGTCGGGGGCAGCCCTAGATTAATAAACAGCCATATAAATGTAGAAACGCACTAGCACCAGCGGCTGCACTGCACTAGGTTTTGTTATTTAATAATTTGAATTACTCGAGTAATCTTTTTAGCTTGAAGCACGACGTTTGAGAAAACAACTGGCAAAAAAGAGACATTATGGCATTCAGGGTTAAAGCCTAGGGGCTGTAATGAATCCTTTGGAGTTCATTATGGCCAATCCGGACAATGCTAGTGAGTCCTCCAGTCTCTCTAGAAGTGTCCCCGATGCAGTGCTCAACTATAATAGAGGAACTGCAGATGCTCTCCTCTGCTTAACAGGCACCATTTGTCATATTGATGTTTTCAAATATTTAGGAGGATGAATGTATTTTTAATAAATTAAACACAGCCACTAATCCTTTAACCTAATCTTTGTGGATTTAATTGTTCGAGCTCTGGCTGTAGGCTACAGCATGACGGAGTAGGAAATTACAGACAAGAAATAACCGCTTAACTATGCAGCCTGTCATGGTCCAAGCACAACAGTCAAGGTAAAATACGCAAGTTAATAAAATGAGGACAAACGGCAGACAACATATTTTTCTGAAATGCTCCAGGGTGAGTATAATGGTTTGTGGAGGATGGAACGAGGCCATATCGCGGTTGTACTGAGAATCAGCAAGGTCTGATGGAATTCCGAGATTAATCTCACAAGGGGCAAAGGAAGAGGTAAAGAAACCTCCTCCAAAAATCAATTGTCGTTTTTTAATTCCTGGATACTCACCTGGCTGGGGCATTTCCTTACCTGGATACTCATCTGACTGGGGCATTTCCTTACCTGGATACTCATCTGACTGGGGCATTTCCTTACCTGGATACTTACCTGGCTTGGGCATTTAAATTCTGATTACTTACTGGCTGTGGAGATACCGGGGTTAAAAGGTGGTTCACCCAGGTTAAGTCTCAGCCATTGCTCTTCGGCTCTGCTGACTCTTGCAAATTCCCCAAGTATTGGAGTCTGACTGCATGAGGGGGCATGCGTTCATGCTTTGTACTGATAACAGGGCAGCTGATAAATAGGAGGGGGCAGCTTGAGGCCTGGTGGTTAGGGAGTTGCCCCTGTGATTTCAAGCTTGTGGGTTTGAATCCCAGGAATTCCAGTGGCACCCTTGAGCAAACGTACCAGCTCCACACACTGTTCCCCAAGCGCTGTGTTCCTGGCTGCCCCCTGCCTCGCGTGAATGGCTAAAATACAGAGAATACTGTGTGCTGTGCTCTGCCATGGTGTGTTCATGCTTTGCTTACTTGCTTACTTTCTTTACTTAGTCTGATTTATTTGGAGGAAAGACTGGTTACACCAGTTAATGAATTCATTAAGGAATTGGATATTTCTCCACTGCATGATAGTTATCCTGTCTGATCAATTGTTTTCAAATATCTTTGAGAGGTTCTGGCCTGAAATGTATTTGTATACACGTAGGGCATTTTTTTGGCCAAAACAATTTATTTTTTGTCTCAATTTTTACGACCATCACATTCAAAGGTTGTAGAGGCTCACTGGTGAATAGTAAACAAACTGACTGTATTTGCACTGTAGACATTAGGGCACCTGGTTCCATTCACCACCAATGTGAATGTAAAAGGGCTTCCAAGAGGGCTTCCTAATGAGTTGTTTGCATCTCAACAATAGAATAAGTATTGGAATTTCCCTTCAATATGCAGCAAGGGTTGTCCTTCCGCGTTGGCACTATTGTGATGGGGAGCAGTGTTTTCCAGCCCTAGTACTGGAGCCACCCTGCACATGTGGGAGTTTTGACTGCTCCCAGCACACCTGATCCAACTTATTGAGCCCTGGGTGTGAAGTAGGTGGAGGAAACACTTATATTTGCAGGGCAGAGGTCCTTCAGGACTAGAGTTGGGAGCAGCTACCATAGAGAACTGTGCTAGACTGGATTTTGACTGTACCCTTTCAAAAGTAATTTCTTCATTAGTTCTTGAATGCTCTGAACTGTGCAAAAGTTTCAGGCTTGTGTAAATGTATTTAAAAAAACTTTGTCAGTGCAGTATTTTTTCCACAATAATATTGCTAAATATAGTAAATAATAAAAGAAAAAAAACAACAGGTAATTGTGGGGTTTGGTTCATCATTGTGTTCCTTGTTGAAACCCAGTATTACTTTGTTTTGCGCGATTGTTTAGTAGTTTTCATCAAAAACTGGGTTTGATCAGGCCTTCATTAAATTAAATCAGGAGATGCTGATGGAAATCCAAACAATGGCTGGAGGAACCGAGGTGGAATCTGGAACCAAACTTGTGTTCTGCTTTCCTGCTCAAAAAATACCAACTACTTCTACAAATTAACCGAATCTTGATCCTTTTTACTGCTTTCTTTTTTTTTGGCATTTATTCATATTGTTTACTTTGCTGTCAGAAACACGCACCTTGTGTTATACTGAGGAAAAAAATAGCTTTAAAGCGATAGTTCACCCGAAAATGAAAATTTGATGTTTATTTGCTTACCCCCCGGGCAGCCAAGGTTGAAGGTGACTTTTTTTCTCAGCAGAACACAAATGCAGATTATAGTACTGTACAGAACCAGGCCAGCTTTTGACTGTTTAAATTGTTGACTTTTTTATGGGGCTCTAAAAAAGTTTCCTTTAGTTTAGCAAGATGTTCCACTATTATTAAATCGTCCTTCTTTAATTTGATCTGTTCACATTAGTCTCTGTATTTCTCTTTCAGGCTCTTTGATGTACTTGAATGAAGCCACCCTTCTAAATAATGTCCGAGTGCGCTACAGCAAAGACAAGATTTATGTGAGTATTAAATATGAACCAAAGAACTCCCGGAGAACCTTGTTGTCCTCTCTGCGCGGGCGGCCCGTGGGCAGTGGATTTCAAAGGTCCTCGCTTTGATACAGTATAGCCCAGGAGAATACAGCCCTGCCTCCACTCACAGGCCTACGCCCCTCTTTCTTCAACACTACAGTCTCCTTTTGTGTTTCCTGATCTAGTTCTTGATTCTCTTCGTTCCTTTGATGACACAGTGGTCGCTTTTGTCTCTTGTTCTGTAGGATGTTTGTCCAGCTCTTGCAATTATATTTCATCCCGTACCCCACTGTGTGTCACAGTTAACTGTGATGGGTTGCCGGTTTGACCTAGAGAGCTTAAAAATAGGCGGGGACATGAACCGTATTAAAGAAAATAAAAATGAATAAAGCCACCTAGAGCTGTTCACTTCTAGATTTTTGCTCTCCCTCGCTTACTATGCTCTCTCTAGTTTTAGATTTAGATCCCGTCCCCTGACCTTTGCCCCCTCTGGTGAGTAATGACCACCACTGGCATGACAGCTAGCTCACGTGTACCACACCCCACCTGGTGGCCATACTGAGTCATTACACCCTCTGAAGGTCTTGTCCGTGTTTACACTAGATTCAAGATTCAAAGATTTATTGTCAATTCACATTTATGCACAAGACATACATGGGAATTGTAATTCTGTTTCTCGCTCTCTGTTAGGCCTCTAATTTAGAATTACATTTTTTAAATCTAGATTGCAAAATTTTAACAGGATTACATTAGACATCCTATACAGAATAATTAAGACACAAGACATAAAAATAAATAAGGCAGCCCCATGTCAGTCATTTTTATAAGAACATCATTGGCACAAATTACTGCACGAAGGTTTCTGTCCAGCTATTAAAAAACATGCTGTGCTGCCAAAAAAGTAACTGTTTATTGTCACTGGAAACTCCTCTCCCAGAGTTATTACTTCAGCAGGTAAATCTTTATTATTTTGAAAACCTGTGATGCTCTAGATGATCCAACTTCTTAAAAATGTATGTAAAACTAGTCAGCTCAATTTAATATCCTGTGCAGCAGTGGCCTGCTGGTTAGGGAGTTTCCCTGCAACCAGAGGGTTGTGGGTTTGAGTCCCATTACTGATAGTGGCGCCACTGAGGTACCCTTCAACAAAGATACCATCCCCATGCTCTCCATCATGGGTGCTGCAACATCAATTACCCACTGCAGAGAAGAATTTTACACTGTTCATATTGTGGCTTGTGGTGTGTACATGCGTGACAAAAAATGGCCACTTTAAGCTTTTTACATTGTGCAGATGTCAAGCCTAATTTGCTGGAATACTTGAAGCTGGGTCTTCATTACAAAGAAACTCTGGACAGCCAAGACACCATTAACTTTTTCTCAGCAGCAAATCGGTCTAAACCCAGTTTCAAGTGTTTATTTGCTTGTGAAATGAAACCATGGCAATCCACAGTAGCTGTAACTGAGCTCCGCTTGGCGCGGCTCAGGCCAGAGAAACAAATGTTCCAGTGCTATTAAACTTTACCCACTAAACCTCTAGAGGTTGCCGATAATGAATCTTGACAAATGCAGCTTTGCTAATTGCATTAAAGAAAAAAAGAAGACAAATCATTTAGTGGCGCCATTTGTGAATGTATAGTTGTTTATGCCAGTTAACCATCTGCAAAAATCTTGACATGCCAGGCCTGGCCAAACCCGCACCTTCTTGGTAAATGGCTAATTCACGCCTTTAGGCTCAACTACTAATTTGAGGAACAAAAACAAAAGGAATGACGTATGTTCTGAATATCCTACTGAAAGAATAAACATGGGTCTAGGCAGAAGGGGACGCAGAAAACACTTCAATAGCCGAAGGTGTGTAAAAATAGCCTTGAATTACATGTTATCATTTGACAATTGTAACAGTAAAAACAGTTGCATTGGTGATTTATGTATCATCAATTGAACAATAATTTACACTATAATAAGTGTATATATTAGTAATGCTCATATCGATCGGCCGAAGATTGGTATCGGCTGATAATCACATTTTATGATTCGATTGGTACTCGCTTAACTCTGCTGATCTTAGGAACTGATCACAGTTGATGACGTCCCTTCATGAGGATGTACATGATGAGTGGGGACGTAAATGTTTTGGCACTGCAGTCATGTCATCGCCGGTGTGGAATTACTGTGAAGTTTCGAGAAACAATTAAGAATATGCTATTTGTTGTTTATGTTCCAAAGAAATCTCAAGTGCTTGTCTCAAGTTTATCGTAAACTTTTATGATTTATTTTTTCCAATATGTTCCAATCAGTGAACACACAGTAACTGAACATTATAATTGTGTAGAAGTGTGTCCTATGTAGAGGTTTTGTGCTACTTTTCACTTAACATCATTAGTCACTTTTCATTTGACTAGATGTACCCAAACGTGCATATGTGAGGTCTGCATCTCCATTCTGCCTGATTGAACATGATCTCTTGTAACAGCTTTTGGCTGGGTCGTACAGTGTTGACTCCAGTGGTCTGGAGTGTAAAGCCATAACAATGGAATCTAAGCTGTAAAAATTATATTCATATATATGCAATACAGCTCTGGAAAAGAAAAAGACACCGCTGCAGAAATGTTCAGTTTTTCAAGTTTCATCATTTATAGGTGCAAGTATTGAACAGCTTTGCCATTTTTCCCCCGAATTTCCAAATAAATATATTGTTCTTTAAGCATAAAAAAGGAAATGACAAAATATCAAAATATAAGAAATGTTGCAGTTTTTACAGCACTTGAATAATTCAAAGAAAACAAAACTCCTGTTTATTCTGAAATTTTCTTGATGTACTTTTGGTGTTTTACATCAATGGTCTCATTGTGAGTAGAGAGCGTTGATTACAGCCTTGTTTTTATACTTTTACTTATTAAATAAGATTCAGGTGATCACTAATCAGTACCTCAAAGCAGAATGAGGTGCTTGTGTAGAAATGTGTGACACTGGCATGAAATGTCTGTCATAGAGATGCTGATTTATAAATAAACTGCAGTGCTTTTATTTCCAGAGCTGTATATTACAAACATTCAATAATTCATAATATTTGCATTGGTCCTTCCTGCATGGTCTATTTAAAAACTGCTGTTCTGCTTTGAATGCAACTGAATATAACCCTGTTGTCCTCTGTCCTGTAGACGTATGTGGCCAATATCCTCATAGCAGTGAACCCCTACTATGACATCCCTAAGCTGTACTCCCAGGACACCATCAAACAGTACCGGGGCCGGTCACTGGGCACGATCCCCCCTCACGTCTATGCACTTGGTAAGAGACAACAAAAACTGCATCCAGTTTCACATATCAGATTTACTTTCTTATGTATCTGATGTTTTCAGAGCTCAGTGGGCACAGGTCTTTTACGTCTGTTATATTAAATGTTTCTTGTTCGGATATGTATTCATTGCCACACAACCTCGATGAGAGCTTAGGTTCGCCTGGTGAAGGTCATCTGAAAGAGTTCTCAGGGAAGGTTTGTTTGCTAGACAAACCATGACAGGTTAAATAGGTGGTGACATGCACTTTAACCCATATCCTACTCCTTTACCATTGTCCAGGGATACAGTCATGGAGGTAAGATGTCAAGAGAAACATAGTTCCCCTCCTGAAATATACTCTCTAAACCTATCAATTAAAAGCTCAGCTAAACAGGGGTCTGTGCTGGATACTGGACCTCCAGGGCTAGACTTGCTCTAGTCATTGTTTTGAGAAGTTAACAGTTAGTCATTGAGTATGCAGCATACACATTCCACATACACATAAGATAAACCTTTATTTATAATTGCATCAGAAAAATTGCACTCAAATAATATTATAAGATATATTCCATGGTGTATTGAATGTTGCTATCGACAGAGTTACAAATGAACAATCAGTGTATAAAAAAGGGTTTCATTACTTAACAATCAGCAATTGAGGATACTTTTGTGAATTCCAAAATGTTCAAAATCCTCACACCTACTTCCTGCACTCCCATACCCTGTGAGGAAATGGGGCTGGAGCCTTAAGCTGTGTCTCATTTCGAAGGATGCGCCCTCCGGATTTCGTATCCTTTGGAGGTCGCATGCTCTGTAGGATGCGTATGCGGAGTGTCCTCAAGCCTGGAATCAAACGAGACGGTCTTCATAGGACGGACGGAAAAGGAAACCTGTTGCTTTGCCAACAGACAACAGCGTCGTTGCGCTCTCTCACTAGTAAAAAAAAAAAAAGTACCACAACTACCTTCTGTACCTTCTGAGGTAATACAAATAAAAAAAGAAGAAACACTTGAAAATACTTAAATTTAAAAACCACATCTTCGCTTGTGTTCACCGTTATATCTGCCGGCGCTGCTATTTTGTCAAATACACGGTGGTTGGTTACGGCGACACAAAGAATTGTGGGTTATCTGTAGCAGCAAAGGATACACTGCATGCATCCTCCAAATTCCTGTGAAAGAAGGACGCATTCGAAGGTCGCATTTTGAGTGTCCTACTTGCTTTTCTGAAATGAGACAGCCTCTATGACGTATGCAGCCTTCGAATGCAGCCTCCGGAGGGTGCATCCTTCGAAATGTGACACAGCTACTGAATATATGATTATATGAACAGTTTTTCCATATTTTTCATGATACATGAAAATCATCCTTATGTTTTTATTGATTTGGATGTTTCTGCATGTGTGTATTTTCAGGACAGGATTGTGTTTACACCAGATTTTTTAAAGATTGTCTGTGCCAAATATGTAGGTTTTGCCTTAATTACATTTGAATAACATTCTTTTTCTGAACTCTGATGTCATCACCTTTCTCAGATGCATGCTTAAAGAAAATGGCTCTGGTCATTTGACCAACTGTACCACCAAAATGAAAACGGTCAATTAAATTTGTCTTTCAGTAAAAACACACATGAACAGTTTAACAAGCTTGGAACAACATCAAACAGTGTTATTATACAGGATGAATACAAACAGAGATTACTGTGAACTTGCAGGGCCTCAGATGGGTGTATTTAGAAATGTTTCTGCTCTAAATGTGCAGTTGTGAAAGCAGTTTGGGCAAAAAATATATAAAATATACAGAACTCTGTTTTGATTTGCATCCAAATGAGATCTTGCTCTCCACATTGACATTAGCATTTCCTGAGAGTGGTGAGAGTGTGTTGGTGGGGATGTGTGCTTGAGGAGCTGATAACCTGTGTTTTACCTCCAGCTGATAAGGCCTATCGCGACATGAAGGTACTGAAGATGAGCCAGTCCATCATTGTCTCTGGTGAATCAGGAGCAGGGAAGACAGAAAACACCAAGTTTGTGCTTCGGTAAGAGGTCGTAATCATCACACATACCTCAAGTCAGTTTAAAGGGCCCATATAATGGAGAACTCCTCACTTTTTAAAATACAGATTTTATTATTTTTTTTTATCAGCATCTCTGAGTATGAAAACCATACAGTTCCTACATGAGCACATTCTGCTTTATGAGGTACTGATTAGTGATCACCTCAATCTTATTTAATGAAGAAAAGTATCAAAATCAGCTGTAATCAAAAATCTCTCTTACAATGGGACCAGTTGGATGGTAAAAAACTAATAGAAATATGTCAACGGTAATTATTGCCATTTTGTTTGAACAACTGGTTTGTTTTCTTTGAATTATTTAAGTTCTGTAAACACTGCACCATTTCTCTTATTTAGATATTTTGTCATTTCCTTTAAAATTATGCTTTACAGAACAATATTTGTATTTGGAATTGAGGAGGAATATTGTCTGCAGTTCTTAAAAGCTAAAGCAAAGCTGTTCAGTTCAATACTTGCAGCTATGCAAGATAAAACCTGAGAAGCTCAACATTTTTGCAGTGGTGTCATATTTTTTTAGTTGAGATGAGGCACGTAAACACTGGAGGTGTCAAAATGTACCATGTGGTGAAGATGCTGCACATTTTGAATCCACTTTTTATTTACGATATTTTAGAATCAGAAAGGCTTGAGTGATCCTTGAAGACACTGCTTCTGTATTTGTTGTGTTTCCTCCGGGGGGTGGTACATTTTTTCGATTCTGATTCGTCAGTCTGCAGTCATTTTGCTCCGCCCATCAACAATGAAGTTATAGGAGGTGTTTCAGTCCAGGCTACTTATGAAATGAGGCACAATGCAGGGCAGCCATTCAGAGCAGAGGTCATTTACATATTTCTGTCTTAATGGGACAAAGTGAGGTCAGAATATAGGGTACAAATGTAGAGTGGTTCCAGTGTAAGGAAGGACCTTATACATGCAAGAAAAATCTTAAATAGAATCCTTTACTGTGCATGAAATATATTTATAAAAGTAATGCATAGCTGGAACTGTAGCAGCAGACTTGAAATATGAGCGTTGCCTATTATTTTGCTTTCCTGTTTGTATCTGAAGACTAATGCACATTAACACGGTCCTAAGCTTCCTTCAGCTACATTAGCATTGTATCTCTGAGGCAGCCTCCGATGCAACACCAAATTAGGATGGCGGACATGCCTTGGCAGTTACTTTTGGGATTAGTGTAAAATAGCGTTAATCAGATATGTGGACATTTATTTAATCAGGCAACCACAAAAGAGAATGAAAGACGATGCTCAGGTGACCCTAATGTTGATTTTTAGTAGAAAGCAGTTGTGTAGGTCATACTGACAGAAATCTTATCGACTTTTTTCTTAAATCTACTTTGTCCTTTTCCAGCTATTTAACCACCTCCTATGGGACGGGGCAGGACATTGATGAGAGGATAGTGGAAGGTACGTGTGTGCTCTAAAGGCAGCTGACTTTATGCAGTGACGCAGACAGAGAACAGAATGGTGACCTTTTATTTGAACTTTGCAGCCAATCCCCTGCTTGAGGCGTTTGGGAACGCCAAAACCGTCCGAAACAACAACAGCAGCCGCTTCGGCAAGTTCGTGGAGATTCACTTCAACACTAAGGTCAGTCTGGCATCTTTGCTGTCAGTGGGGTTTGACTCGCACTGTCCAAAACTCCAGAATAGCTTGTCCTGACCGAACAGTCTTCAGTGTTAATGTTCGTTTCAGTGAGTTGTGCACTCCATGCACTGGGGTGCACGACTCATGGGGTTCACCCGAATGCCTGGATTTGATCATTGTTGAAATGTTTTTCCCTGGAAGATGGAAAATTAGGGGTGGCACAATTCCACTTTTTCATGTCTGATACTAAGAATGCAACCTTACAGATCTGGTGATACTGATATCAATCCCAAACTGTCTTTTCCCTCTCTTAAACAACTGAACTGATACTAGTACTAGTTTCTACACCCAAATAGTGCACAATGTGTCCATTATAGAATTCTGCACACAGGCCTGACTCCCCAATAGCACTTTGTGTACACTACCTGTGTGCAGGAGCCTGTATTTTAATAGTGCACTATGTAGGAATTAGTGTTATTTCTGTCTTCATTGATGTGTCTGTGTTTACTAGATTTTGCTTAATTTTAGTTACAAATTTACTTTTTTTCTGTCTCTAATTCAGCGATTTTGGCCAGCACCTCTAGTTAAAATAGTGACAATGAATAAATAATTAAGTCAACAGTTATATATAAACATTGTTTTTTAAATGAGTTTAAAGTGGGATCTGCTCTGTATAATGTGTGAAAAGGTCATAGTAAATGAACCAACAGAAGTGGTTTAATTTTATGGCTACTACCAGTCTCGTTACATGGAATTTTGAGCATTAAATAAAAATGACATCTATCAAATAAACATCTTCAAAATGCACTGTTGAATAAAACTTAAATGAAGGCAAAATAGGAGCTATGTATTTTTGTCAGTGTTCATCTATATCCTCTTTTATTATTTTTATTGTTGTTGTTATTGTTGTTGTTATCATGATTGTTGTTGTCATGATTGTTTTTGTTGTTGTTATTATCATTATTATTATTATTTCTATTATTATTATTTTTACTATTGTTGATATTATTGTTATTATTACTATTATTGCACATTTTGAAGTATACTGAAGGAAGGCATTAGAGGACAGTGTACTAGGACACCTGAAGAGTCTGATGTTTATGGGCATGTGAGTGTATGAGCATGTAGATGAATGTGCGTTTGCGTGTGTGTGTGTGCGTGCATGTGTGTGTGCTCACTGAAGTATCTCATGTTGGTGTGTTCAGAACACAGTGGTTGGAGGGTTTGTGTCTCATTACCTGCTGGAGAAGTCGCGAATCTGCCGGCAGAGCCAGGAGGAGAGGAACTACCACATCTTCTACAGGCTGTGTGCAGGAGCTCCTGAAGACATCCGAGAGAAATTCCACCTCTCCTCTCCAGACTCCTTCCGGGTGAGAGCAGGGGTGAACCCTGGTGTACAGACTTACATTTACATTTGTGGCATTTAGCTAATGCTTTTATCGCAGGCTACCGCCGGCTAGGTACACCTAAATAACATCTGGCAAAGAAACGTCAGAAGTTAAGGCAAAAGTAAGGAAGGGATGGGGATAAAAGGTTGTTTTTCACGCGGGGGGGCATATGGGGAAAAGGAAATAATTGGAAACGAGAGGCATAGTTTTTCACCAAGGTGCTCCTTGAAGAGATGGGTTTATTTCTTTATTGTGGTTTCCTGGGGTTTTATGATGTGATCTACCTACGGCAAGCCCTAGCGGGTGAAAACTGCCAAAGCGAACCTGGAGCGTTCTCAACGCACAAGTTAATGGAACTTTGTTGCGGACTTAAAGCGAACTGGACTGAGAACCCCTCCTGATGTGGTCTCAGTTCGGTTCATTTCAGAGGGGTCTGATTTCGACCTAAGTTTGCTACAAGGCCTGAAACGGAGTGAAATCACCCAAACGCTCACAGGATGCTCTACAGTAGGCACTGGTTGTATGTGTGGAGTTGAAAGCTTTGAGAAGTGAACAGAGTTAAACCGTTAATTCTGAATTCTGAATTTCTGATCTGATGTTAAATTTTTGATGTTAAATGTGCATTTTGAGGCCCCTAAACTGGAACCAATTGAAATATTACAATATATGCTGAATACTATTGTAATTAACTCATGGCTATTTCGTTTACATTTTATATTAATTAATTTTGCGAATGCACTCCAAATCACAGACTGATTACTAAGCCAATTGATTGAGAAAATAAATTCTAGTTGAAAAACTTATATTCTAGCTTACTTGCCAATTTTGTGCTCTAAACTTGTGCTGCTGGACAGTCATGGCATAATTTCATGGGCCGTATAGAGATTTAATAAGCTTCAGTTCTCTGAGCTGGGTCTGACCGGGCACACTGTGATGGCCCTGGACTGACAAATGTTTTTATTTTGGATTAACCACTAGATGGCAGTAGTGTCCACATTTTGACCACATTTTGGTCCCATGTACCATTTTAATCCCCTAGTTGTAAATGGACAACTGCTGAATTATGTATTTTCTACCGTCCTCCCTCTTCCCATTAGAACACCCGTTGAACTTTGCTGAGTAAAGAATACAGAGCTGTCCACTTGTGTATGGTTTCAGGATCCGTAGGGTCACAGAAGACCCTGAGTGTTCACAATGCAGTAAAAAGCTTTCGAATCTTTGAGCTCTTGTGACTGTTTGGCCGGTTTTGCTTTGTTTGCTGTTTTCTCTGAACTTTTGATGTTTTTGGAGCAGCAGGGCTGAAATTGAGCTGAAGGTTTGTGAGATTGTGGCCCACAGCAGTAATCCACGCATGCCTCAGATGAAGATAAGAATCTTTTGAAGTGAATATGTTGAGGGGCACTTGACGGTAAGCCCCAAAGGAAATGGGAGATTATTTGAGCTCAGTGTGTAGATCTGGCACATAATGTGCACTTAAGTCCCACTCACTTATTCTAGGGATGGTGTGGATGTATTTATACGGTGAACGGACGTGCACAATGGTGCAAAGCACTGTTTGGTTTGACTCTTTACTTTTTTTACAGGTTTGAACTCCTGGCATAGCTCTGAATTTGACATTTAGCTACACAGTCGATGTCCACCTTGCAACTACACTCCCTAGCCACATAATTAGCAATAGCACCTTGTACTTCCACTCACTGGCCATGTTATTCAAAACTAACACCTTGATTTTACAGTCTCTGGTCTCTTTATTAAAAACACCATCTTGTACTCCTCCCTGACCACTTAATTATTAATACTGCTTTTACACTCTCAGGACAGTTTTTTAGAAATCCCACCTTATACTTCTCAATGGCCGCTCTACTAGAAACACCTGCGTCTACATACTGGCCACTTTATTAGAAACACTAGCCATGCACAGTCCCTCCCTGGCCCCTTTATTAGACAAACCTGTTGGGTCTACTATATTGGCATGTGTTCATAGCTCTGTTAGTAACCTCAGGACCACTGTTGACAAGACCCTGTTAGTTTAGATGGTGGATCAGAAACACTGACATGATAGTAGTATGAATAGTACAAGTGTATGAGACAGTGGTGTTGCACAATGGGTCGCTGCTGCTTTTAGAGGGGTGCACAATCAAGTAATGTCCAGAAGTTTCGGTAGATTGTCCACCCCTGCTATAGAGCAATGGTTCTCAACCTTTTCAATATTGGAGCCCACCTATCTAATGCAGCATATTGCCAAGGCCCCACTTGGCCACATTAAATGATTTTAAATAACCAATTGTGGACCAATGGGTGGACTTTAGAATCAGGGCCCCATCAAAAGCCTACGAGTCCCTTCAGAGGTCCACGCCCCATTGGTTGAGAAACCTGATTTGACCAGGTTCACCCTTTTTTTGACCAGGTTCACCCTTTTCACCCTTTCGAGTGTTCACCCTGTGATCAGGAAGGCGTGGGTTAGATTCCCAAAACTGCAAAGCACCTCTGAAGTACCCTGAGCAAGGTCCTGTCCTGGCAGCCCGACTGTGTGCTGTGTTCTGTTCAGAATGGTTACTGTCACTTGATCAGAGCTTTTCAGGCCACCCCTTAGACTCGTGCACTTTCTGTGATTGACCAAGTGCCTTTAAAGAAATGTATATGAAATAAAACATCATGAAATTTGTCATATTGGATAATTTTCCTGAATAAACAAATGGCTAACGGGTGATATTGTTTTTCTCATTTGGTTAACTGTGTTCTGTGTATCCAGTTCGAAGACTTTGCTATAATAGTGATGATGAATTAAGTCATATTTCTGCAAAAAACATAGAACATTCTGAAGGATTTGCAGACTGTCAATCATTATTGCATGGAAAGGGTCCAGCATGTGTTGCACAGATATACTGGAACCAAAGTAGTTACCACCTTCTCTCCTGCTTTATCTGGACCCTTGTAGCCTTTGTGCTGCTTGAAAGTGAAAACGTCTCCCTGAGTGTGTGCCAGCTGTCTATCTTCCTCCTCCTCTCCCCCCTCTACTTATCTCTCTCTCTCTCTCTCTCTCTCTCTCTCTCTCTCTCTCTCTCTCTCTCTCTCTCTTCCTCTATCTTCTGCCTGCCATAAAAGCCTTAATAACGTGTTGTCATAGCTCCGGACAGCCCCTCATTTTGTTCCCCTCTTGTTTTACACCCTCTCAGTCACCTTGAAACTTCAATCAGCACTCATCATTTATCTACACCTCTCCGCTGACAAAGCCATTCATCTCTCACTGTGGTAATTAAAGAGGCAGATGAGGATTTTATGTTGGAGCTGGCCGATGGCTGTCGCTCATAATGACATTGGCTCGGACAGTGCAAACCACAACATGATGAGCAACACATGTAGTGATAGAGCTGTTTAGGAGACGAGTTCTTGTGGTTGACAGCCGAGTAATTGAGGCTCCTGCTTCTACAACCCATACGGTCCTTATGGTAGCGGTCAAAAGTTTGGAGACACAAAGGATTGGGCAGCTGGTATCCTTTTGTTTAGGGAGTTGCACCTGTGAATAGAAGGTCATGGGTTTGAGTTCCAGGACTTCTAGTGGCACCACTAAGGCACCCTTGAGCAAAGTACCATCCCAACATACTGCTCCCTGGGTACTGTGTTCCAGGCTGCCTGTGCCTTCACTAGAGTGAAAAGAATTTGTGCTTTTCTGACTGTGCCGTGGGGACAAATGGTCACTTTCCACTTTACACATAGATAAGCAGTGAAAAGCAAAACTTGTTTACAGAAAAAGTACATTTTATATGGGAGGGGGGGTGGTGGTAATAATAATACATTTTATTTAAAGGTGCCCTTATAGCTCTCATGGACACCGTACAATAAAAATAATTACTATCAATAATAATACACAAGATTTATGAAACCAATTAAAACAGGGGAAATAAATCACAGAGATAAAGCAAGCGTAAGCAAATGGGTAGAGATTGAGAGTGTATTAATACTTCAGAAATGAAAAGCTTTAAGTATGTAGGCGTCATACACTTGATCCCTGCATATGTGGAACTTCAATTTAAAAACAGCTTGAAAAGCATCTCAAGCAGTTCCTGAGGAATTTGCTTGGGAGAAACACTGAGTGTGTAAAGCTTGTAGAAGATGGTATTTCAATTACAGAAGGCCCCTGTATGAGTAGGAGTGGAGCGCTTTTTACTGGTACTATATCATGCGCCTAGCTTGTGAGTGAATGTCGGATACGCATCATCACACATTCCCATTTGGGCCATGAGGATACTGGTGTTCAAAACGTGATGCACTGCCAACTTAATGGTTTCTTATGAGCCACACCCACTGGCACCTCTAGAAACTGCCTAGATTTATACAGTGGGTTGAAACATGGCCGTGTTCTCTCTCTCTCTCTCTCTCTCTCGCTCTCTCTCTCTCTCTCTCTCTCTCTCTCTCTCTCTCTCTCTCTCTCTCTC
>JBBKCR010153970.1:5913-17585 GCA_037577295.1 Ladigesia roloffi
GTCGTAATGCCCCTCTCAGAGTCTATTATGTATGTTGGCACATAGATCTGCATAGATTTGAACAGGCGTTTAGACCAGTTGACCTATCTATGCTCCGCCCAAATATGTGTAGTTCCACTGTCCAGGAAAACTGTATCTGATTGGATGGCAGCTCATTAATGCATCATCTTGTTTGTTTTTTTTGTTTTGTTTTGATGGCACTTAAATTGTGTTAGCAAGTATAAAAATTTTCTTTTATTATGTTTAATAAATATGCTAATCCATCAAATTTGAGATAAGATATTTTTTTAAAAGCATCACGATATTGTAAAACGTATTGTGATATTGGGGCCGTATCGCCCACCCTTAAGCGAGCGGGGCTCCAGAGCCCTCTGTGTTTGTTGCCACAGCCAAAATACAACCAAGGGACCACTTTAGGAATGAGAGACACGCTGGAGCTGTAGGAACCGTCTAAAACAATCCTTTTGTTGGTTTTACTTTAAACTCAAAAGCCTTACTGAAGATGAAGGGGTGTTTGTTTGTATGGATGCTGCCTTTGGTGTTTTCTGTGCTTTAGGACTGGTTGGTGGGAGCAAGTTCTTTTCCCAAAACTATCAGACACTTTTCTTGCTTCGCTGCTCTTTTGGTCTATTTTTTTCCTTTTTCCCTTTCGCTGCAGTCCGGCGTCCTGTAGGGTCACTAAAATAAGAATCTTACACACAAACTTGATTTTCTTTTAAAGAGGATGTTAGAGTGGTGTTACACCAGACTACCACCTGTTGACAGTGCATATACTCACATAGACCTGATATAACTCTATTAATCTGCTTTATGAAATAATACCGAACCTATAAATCCTCGACAGGATGGTCATGCATGCGCCCACTTTTCCACCACTGGAGTGACTATATCCAAAGCAGATAATGCCTCCTATCGCATTATTGTATCCACTGCGTATAGCATGCATCTAATTATATATGAAATGCTAGGGTGTGACCCTGGCTTAAAGAAGCCAGAAGAGCCTCACGCGTGGTCGGTAAGGGAATTACGCTGTAAGTTCGAAGGGCTGTCCAGCTACACTCACAGATTTTTATAGGAACCCTGTATACGCTTTAGATATTTTTCTATTAGCGGAGTTTTTTAAAACATGCACTTAATCTTTTTTTCCGTATATATACACTCTGTTTCATTCATCCATGTTTATGTATCAAAGCCATGCCTTTCATGCCTTTAAACCATCCTGTACTAACACACCATCTCTCTCTCCCTCTGTCTCTCTCTTTCTCTCATCCCTCCATCCGCTGTGCCTCTGGTTGATGTTGATGATCATTAATACAAAACAGTTTAAATCAGGTTTAGTCCAGTTGGAGTCAGTGTAGAGGGGGTTAGAGTCTGGAGATCTCTCTGGTTCAGTTCGGCGGGTTCCTTTAAAAGGTTCTAGAAAATGGGGGGGATTGGCCCTCACAGCCCCCGAGTCCAACCAAAAATGATTCCACCTCAATATCTGACCAAACAAGACAACTAATCAATCAATGTAGCCTCCCTAATTCTCCATAAAACGCTTGATGTAAACATAAAAAAAAAATCCTTTTGTTGATAATCTGTGATGAATTAATTGATCAAAAATAATTGAAAAACCAAACATGATGTAATGGAAATGTAACAAATACTACAAATAATATTGACAGTGTCATATTTATAATTGACTAATTGTCTGTATTTTGTAATTATGATATAAAAAAGAGCACCAACCCTTAGCAGCACCACCATGGCAGCTTGAAAACCAATGGGTGGAAATAGCTGTAATAATGGCATTTTTATTTATCAGAGATAAACCAGAAGGTCATCTCCAAGTTGCGAATGTGTAAAAACCCAATATGGAAACACGATGGAATCTTGACCTCAGATTTAAAAATTGAACCCCAGACCGATGATGACCAGCCGACTGGCCACTGTTTGTTTTTGTGACTCTGTGAGGTGGTTCAGAAACTGTGCGAGTGTGTGATCTCCACACCGTGCTGCTCTAGAAATGAGACTCCTTATTATTCCCACATGTGAGAAAGTTACATTGTTACAGCAGCAGAGTGGAACAAGGGAAAAGAGTCGAAGCAAAAGAACAGTATAATCTAAAGATCTATACAAAATATCTGAGATGCTTTAGTAGGACCTCCGAGCCTGAGATGCTCTTTTTTGTTTCCTCCCGATGCCCCTCATGCCTCACTGCCCATATCATTGATGCTTCCAGGTCGTGGAGCGACTCGGACCCATTGTGCTCCAACGACCGCAGCATCCTGACGCTTTCTCCTGTGGAAGCCACTCACTGCTGAAGCAGCTCCACCCCTCCTGCCCAAAGAGGAGCTTCTCTGAAACTGGAGCTACTGGACAGGCCTTCTGCGAGTTCTCCTGTTTCTAGAGGCTTCAATTACACGTTTATGCACATTTTAGGCCCCCTTCATCGTTCCTGAGGAAGCCGGCGGTCCGTCTGAAGCCATATTTCCCTTTTATCACTTGATATTCGAGGTACGAAAGACCAGAGCAGTGTAGTGTTAGAAAAACTCTCCCAACCTTTGAAGAAGGACATCATTCTGAAGGAAAAACCAACACCAGCTACAGCTCCATCGACTCCAAACTTCATCCACCATCAGCCCACAGTTTTGGTTCCTCTTGCCCCACTAAAAGCTTCATTTCTTCTCATAATCATCATTGAATTAACATACTGTTGCCATTTTTTCCATTAGTTTCTTGTTACTAACCCTGTGTTAGTCTTTTTTATTGTGTGTTATTGTTTGCTCTTCCTGAGTGAGGCTGCAGAAGCATGTGGTCCTGTGGCTCCTCAGACTTTTAGAGGCCTTGTTGGGTTCCTTTGACCAAAAGTGTCACTGGGAAAACCGTTTTAAACGCGCTTTACTCTGCTCTGATTCATGCGAATCTTCTGATATGATAGCCAGTAACAACACACAGCTGCATCGGTGACGTTTCATCTGGGGTTTTCTGAAATTGATGGTTTGAGGTATTTAAAATTTTGTCACAGTCAGATCAAAACTACATTTTCCACCTTTTGAAAATATCAGCTTCTTTTGCACTGTTAATGCTAAAAGGGAAAGTCCACCGATTTGTCAAAATTCAATGGTAAACACAGTCATCCAGTGAGTTGGTCTAAAACTGTTCACTGTAGACTCTAGTGGATGTGAATAGAACCAGACGTCTCCAATAAAAATCCAGCCGTTTTATTTTCTAGTCTCCCAGTAAAGCTCCATGTGAATGTGTATGGATGCAGATGATGTAAAATATTGAATCTGAACTGAATCTCTTTTCTTTGGGGACTATTTAACCTCACAATGCCCTGCATCTATTCCTCCACCTTGAACGGGTTAAGTTTCAGACCCAAAATCTCTGGTGGAACATCATCTCAGGCGTCAGGCAGTGCATCCAGAACCATTTGATGAAATGAGTTTTTAGAGGCAGATGTCTGGTTCCATTTACCTGCACTGAGAACAGCAAACTCACTCTGAACTCTGTCTTAACCACTTAATTTTGGAGGAATTAAAAAAAATAGGTGGCATTCCACTTGAACTTATGAAGTAAACAAAACCTTTTATCTCCAAATGGTTTTAAGAAGGAAAACGCATCAATAACTTTACCGCATGCTTTCAAATTTTGGACTGTTTCTATTTCGAATGGTGAAAAAATGGAGAATAGGTTTTGATGTGACTGTGATATTAACATATTTATACATAGAGGAGTGAAAAATGAGGAATCAGCTCTGGTCCAAACATTAAAACCTCATAAGGAATCAGAAAGAATCGCCTGGGGACTCTTTATTGGAGCCGCGTTGGGTGGACAGTGGTACCGAGGGTTTTTTTTTTGTGTGTTTTTTGAATGGAAGGAAGTGCTGCCGCTACATTTGCATATCAGACAAGGAATTGTAATTATTTTTTTATCGAGTTTGAATCTCTTCACTGTCTTGCTGTTTGTCGAATTGTTTTCTGGTCGGGCGCACGGTTTCCCCCGACAACTTTCTCTCTGCTGTTGGTTATGGTTCATTAATAAAAGTATAAATATATTTTTCTGTGGTCGGGCGGGTGTTCGCTGTAAGAGGCGCCGCGGTCAGTGCGTCTGGTCCCCGGAGAAACATTAGCAATAAAAATCACTCCGGGCCACCCGTGACGTCAGTCCGTTTTGTGTTTTGTTTCCAACAAAAACAGAAGTCTGTCGCTGTGACTGTACTCTCCTGACAGTGGAAGTGTTGAATTGCTGATGTTTATGAAAATTCTATTTCCAAAATAAACAAGTTTTTAAAAAACTAAAAAGAGGTCTGTTTGATTTTGAACCCGCTACTCTAACGAAGCAAGGCGAAAAGCGACCTGCAAATGTAAACAATTCGACAATATTAACCCTCTGCATTAAGAGCCTTTGCAGGGCTCTTCAGACTTCAGATACTTTCACGGCCATATCAGTGACCTTTACAGATCATTCCTGCGAGACTCCACACTAGGAGAACCTCCTTTGACCTGCTGGCCAGGACTTAGTGTGAAACTGAATCAAAGACATGGACTCAGCCTATTTATTAGCTTTTTATTAATGAAGCACATCAGTTTCTTTTATCAAATCAGTAAAAGTGAATATTGTGATACACCGTCTGCTGTGAAAATCCATGGTATTTTTGCAATATCATACAAGGAGCTTTCAGTTCATGGAATGATGCACAAAACATCTTTTGAATTTACACAATAAATACAGCACCCAGACAACCTGTAAGTCCCAAATATGTCTATGTTAAGGGAAAAGAGAGAGGAAAACTTCAAAGTGTATTTGGGTGAACCATTCCTTTCTGAAAAGAAAGCTCAGGACACTACTACTCTCAGAATGAGCCCAGAGCAGAGCTGCACGTTTCACATGGAATAAAATTCCTCAAGAGAGAGAAAACTGCATAAAAAAAGGCACAAGATGAAAACTGGACGAAAAAATGTTTTCAATCAGTCAGAAAGTGCCAGTTGATCCTACACATGGTAACCAGTAGTGTTTATTCTGGGCTCAGGAGTGCTCAGAACCCCTCAGTCGCACAAACTACAGTTATTCACTATCAACACTTCTGGGGGACTTTGGTGATTCCTCAGCTCCGGCACGTCTGATGGGAGGATTCGTACCAGCGGGGCTGCACAACTTATCACTTAGTAACCGTTATCACAGTATCCACCTTAGTAATCCTTCTAATCAATCAAAACATTGCTTCTAGGAAGTTTATGGCCATTTAAGTAACTTGTGTGACACAATTCTGTGAACATATAAGGAACTTCAAGCTGATTTTCTCATTGGAGAAAACAAATGGCACTGTGGACCCTGTGGTGAACAAATACTGTTAGTCCTGTATCCATTTTTTCCCCTAAATGTCAAAGATGCTCTGAATTTTAGGGAACAAATATTGGAGCATGTATGTACTTTTATACTGCGACTCTTCAGTGACCTCTTAACTCAGGACATAGCGACATTTAGGACGCTCAGCTTTGTTACCCTCCAGGCACAATTTTCACAGATATTTCTGGAAATGTCACTCATTATCTCCATGGAAGGAAAGTGCTTAGACCTGAAGAGAGAAAAATGATGCACAGTTGCAGAGGCCTACAGCATCCAGACCAGTCACGATTCAGATAAGTGTGGGGTCTTCATGTGATCTAAAGTAAATTACTGATGCATTTTTACAGTCCTGTACAAAATATGTCCTCACAATACTTTGCCTCACTTATGCATCAAATCCTCACAGCAATGTTCTTACACCGTTCCCAGAAGAGTGTAGACTTACTGCAACAAAGGGGTAAAAACTCTCCCCATTCATATTCATTACTTTATAAATAAAAAGGAGGAGAAAGTTTCCACATACTTTTGGACATTTAGTGTACATTGTGTATATTGTGCAGCCCCTGAGTCCTAATATTAAAAGGACAACAGTTATGTGGAACCACACCATGGTTACCAGGCGTGTTGGAGCAGGAGAATCACCAAACTGAGCTGCAGGAGCAGAACCTCTTTCTCCAGTCCATTCTTCAGTCTCAGGACTGTGACTCTGCCTCCGGCTCCTCCTCCAGTTCCACCAGCGCTGCATGCCGATTGGCTTGGGATCCCTCTTTGAAGAAAACTTTCTTAATCACCCCAGCTTTAGGAGCACGGATGGTGTGCTGAAAGATAATCAGGATGATCAGTGGCATGGCCAGGAGTGTGTAAAGACTAAGAAAGGGAGGAGAAGATCTCAGTTTACCTCCATTTTCATGGCGATCATCACCATCAGTGGATCTCCCTTCTGGACAGTGTCTCCTGCCTTCACCAGGACCTGTGGAACAACAATATTACTGGGCGTTCTGATGAATCAAGTTCATTGCAAACGTTAAAAGTGTTGGTGAGTTGGTGCATGTGGGTGGAGCTAAACTGCTGCAGCCAAAATATGGAGATGTATTTAAATGTGTTTTGTGACATCACAAAAATTGGGTGCTTTATTGGGCAGCAAATTTCATTAACAATTTCTGAAGGTAAATTTGAAAAGAACAGGAGGGCTGAGACATTTGAGGTGGGCACCTTGTAGCCCCAGTTCCAAAACCAAAGAAGGAATTTTACACACTAAACACATTACAGAAATCAATATGTGTAAAGGCTGAACAATTCATGTGAAGAAGGAAACAGAATGAAGAGAGTACCTTCTCGATAGTGCCAGTCATGGGAGCAATAGCACCATCTTGAGTTCCAGAGCTGCTCACTCCAGCCAGAAACTTGGGCAAAGGCACCTTCACCTCGACACCACCCTCCTACAGACAAGAAAGATACAGGTCACTGACCACACAACAGTACTCTGCAGAAGCCTTGGCACCCTCCTCATTTCTTTATATTCTGCTTGCAGAGATCCAGACTTTCTTGTATTTTAATGTGGTCTTGAACAGTTCTCCAGGCTTCCTGAAAGACCTTCAAAGACACTCAATTTCAGTCCAGTCCCTGAACATGACCAGTTTCAGAGGAATGTTTTTGTGTGTTAAAACACACAGTGACCTTTGTATGAATAACCATAGCTGAACAAAGCATCTAACTGAAGTCCTGAAACAGTAAAGAACCAGGAGCAGTTGGTTCCAGATGATAAGGCGATGATCAGTATACTGGTGGTGCTAAATGCTTAGATGTTGGAGTTCCTTGTTTCTTTTGGCTCTTTGCAGCCTGTCAATACAACTTTTGTTCACATATCTTTCATTTAATCTCCTCAGTGTGACAAAGATCAGACAGTCTAAGAGAAGAGATCATTTTGTTTGGGGTTCAAAACAAATATAGTCTACAGTGCCTTGCCCCAATTTCTTCATAAGAGCATTACAGGGCACTTTAAAATAAAGCAACAAACAACTGCCCCCTACTGTCACTGTAATTAATTAAAAAAGTCAGTGGAAGTCATACCGCCTCCTTTGTTTCCTGTAGTCTGTCAGTCATGAGTTCAGTGTTCAGGTTCAAGAGAGTAAAAGATTCTGAGTGAACTAAACCCACCATGGAGAAAAGGTGGACCGTGTTGTCAAGTATGACCAGTTTGGGTCGAGACAGAACTCCGTTCACGCAGCAGAGCAGGTATGTGGCTCCACCCTCCTTCTGCAGTTCACCAGATACATGGAACACCTCGCCTCCAATCTGTCTCAAACACACACACACACACACAGCAAACAAAATGTATATATCATGTAAATGATTATAGTTTTTTTTTTTTTATCCCTGAACCAGACAGTGAAGAGCAGCAATGATGTTGCAATACAGAATCATTACTATATTGGAAATTACAATTTATTGACTGTTACTTGTATCTTCTTCCTCCTCTTTCAGCTTTTCCCTTCAGGGGTCGCCACAGCGAATCATCTGTCTCCACCACACAATCCTCTGCATCCTCTACCCTTAAACCAACTAACTTCATGTCCTTCATGACTGTTACTTGTACATTTTTCCTTATTTTACACCCCACGCCCACTTCATATGTGCTCCATATAAAACAGTTTGCAAACTGGCTCAATAAATGATATTCGTTTCTGTATAAAATTATTATTATTAAAATGACATACCTCCATACTGTATGTCCCATCTTGGTTGTATGTAACAGCAACTGCCACTTCTGTAAAAAAAAAAAATCAGATTCAATCATTAATACTATTTCTGTAGCCCAGGCTTGGGAAAATCATTTTAGCTGATCAGTATCCTCTCGCACGTTACAGCTCATCTATAATGCAGGGGGGGACGAGCTATTTCAGGAAGACAGGCTCCTGCTCTTGGCATGTGGAGGAATGGCGGGTTGTATTTTAATCAGTGTAATCGATCATATGTGCATTAAAGGAGACGATCACAGCGCGGGATGCTCGGTTCAAACCTGCAGCTCAGAAGAACCGCAGCAGAGCTTGTTTCCCCCAGACGTCACGGATTACAGACAACGGACCAGGACGCCATTCCATTAACTGATTAATTTATCACAATCCTGAGGACCAGCCATGCAGATCAAATCAGTCTTTAATGTAGAATTATATCTCATACCATTATACTGATGCCTGCCAGTCACACACACACACACACACACAGTCTAAATAACAAATACAAATACAAAAAAAAATAAGAGCCTGCTTGCAGTTTATTTTGAAATCATTATTTGTGAGTGTCAGTTAATTTCCTACACAAGAACCTCATTCTGCTTTATGAGGTAATGTCAGTGATCACATTAATCACATCTTATTTAATGAGGAAAAGAATAAACATGCTGCTGTAATCCTCTCAAACTGAGACCAGTTGAATGGTAAAACACTTCTAGAGCTTTGTCAAAGACGATTATTGCCAATTTGTTTAAGAGTGAACAAGAGATTTGTTCTCTTTTGAATTTGGCAATGTGGAGAAATATTGTCAGCAGTTATTAAAAACTAAGGCAAAGCTGTTCAGTTCAATACTTGCTGCTATAAAAGAGAATACCTGAGAAACTCAACATTGGTCTAATTTTTTCTGGCGCTGTAAATATGTACAAAGATATGTACATATATTATACATATATACATACATACATTTACACATGTATACATACACACTTACTTTAGGGGAGTCATGTGATTAGTGAATACTAGTGGGAACCTCTGGCCTAGTTCTGTAATTCACAGTTTAAGCTATGGCCTCAAAAACAGAAGGTTATGGGATCAAACCAGAGTCTTTAACTTCATGTCTAGCATGTCGCACTTCAACGGACAGTAATCTTTCTTAAATAAGCCCAGCAGCTCACTGGCTTTAGCTGTGGTCTCAAAATCAGAAGGTTGTAGGATCTAGTGAGTGTCATCCATTTATTGTATGTCACACTTCATCTGAAAGTCTAATGTTCAAAAATAAGTGGCACATCTTGCCTGGCTCCATCTGGTTTTTGCTTATATGGTATATTTGGCTTGTATGGTATATTTAATCTGAAATTATTAATCTGAAACGATTTATGTGAGATCCTATGGCACAATGGTAAGAGTACTGTCTCCAAGATATTTGCAGGTTCTAATCAGAGCCTTCAGCTTCAGGTCTTGAACATCAGTTCTCATCAAAGTAAAATTTCCAAAACAAAAGGCATCCTGTGGCTCAGTTGTAAGAGCAATCAACAGTAAGAGATCTTTTCTGATTCTGGAGGAAACTGTTAATAGATTGTTGAACCATCTGCAGCTATCAGGTTTATAAGAGCTGTTTGTTTGCAGTTTGGTGCTCTGGCTGGGCCTCTGTCTTATTGTTTACAGAACAAGAAGGATTTGATGGACTGAACAGAACAATGACTGAGTGATTATAGTATGATTTTCATTACAACATTTTCGGCCACAGCTTGGATTCAGCTAGTGGATCATCAGTGATGTTCTGCAAACTCCTACATGTAAACATGTTTCTCTAACAGCATTCTGGCTTTTTGAAATAGAAATGTTGATTTGCCTCAAAAATGTACACATGCACACATGCGCACACACACACACGCACACACGCACAGCAACAAGTCCACATATGGTTCAGCACCACATATTGTATCAGCTCTTTAAGCAAAAGGATATTGAAGCCGCAGAACATTTTTGCTTTCCCCAAAGAACCTTTGGGCCGACTATTCTTCAGAGAACCTCCATAATGGATCTGTAAATAAACTTAACTTAGTAAATGTCCTGTTATGTGAAGGTTCCTTATACCTTGTAAAGGTTCACCTTCACATCTCATTTATAAACTTCTGTGAACAGGAACTTTTTCCCCCCCAATCCTGGTCCTTTTAGTTGCTTCCCTTCTATACCAATAATCGACTTCAGCACAGTAAGCGCTTGATAACCAGCTGAGTAGTTGGATCTGGTGTGTTGTAAGCAAAAATCATCACTGGCTTCCCCAAAGAACCTTCCAGTCAATTTTTCTTTACAGACTCATTACCTCCATATAAAATGAAGGACCTGGTAAATGATCAAAAACAAAGTAACTTTTTTGAGCAGTCTTGGGAGCTCACTATTTCTGATGCACCTCTGCCAGCTTATTAGGTTCTTCTGAAGACCTTGATTGGCTGGATCAGATTCATTTGTTTGTTAGAAGGTGGATCTCCAGTAGGGTTGATGACCACCTGGTGTTTCAGCAGACCTGCTTCAAACACGGCTAGTTAATGAACTACTTCCCAGTATAGTACAGCATAGAGAGAGGACAGATTCCACCAACATTCTTGATTTCAGAAGAAACTGATCATCTGAAATACATAATTCAGTACATCCAAAACTCTGCAGCTTGGATCCTGATGAGAGTGCCCAAACATGAGCACATCACTCCCATCACTGGCATCCCATCATCTCCACCATGATTTAATATAAGGTTTCCCTCCCCACACACCAACGCATCCATGTCCACCCACCTCAAAGAACTTCTCAATCCACCACACACCAAGTTTTTCTGCGCTATGCACTCAAACCTCCTACAAATACCAAGAACCAACATGAGGACTATGGGAGTGAGGGCTTTATTTGTTGCTGGCCCACACCTGTGGACTTTCCTCCCTGAGGGAACCACAACCTACTGACAAAAAACTTTTAAAAGTTTTCAAATAACATTTTATATTTTATTTACATGACATGCTTAAGTTGGGATTTGCAGAAATATTTGAACTGTAACTGTGTGACTGTGTTAAAGGGAACACTGCTGTAAAAAAGCTCATTATTTATGTTTAAAGTGTTAAAGGTTTGCTCCAATTTTGTTCATGAATCAGTACACCATTTTTGAATGATTTAATTTTGCATATGACAATGTGAGTATTCGTAGAAAGCCATATGATTAATCGCAATTAAAAATCGTAATCGTTGCATAGCATTCATAAAAAAAAATTATAATAATGAAAAAACACCCACATATATATATAAATGTAAATATATACGTGCGAATGTGTGTGAATTTTTAACGTTTTATTATGGTAACTAATTTCAGAATTTCATTATACCGATACAGACTTTAAACACAGCCAATTAATACACACATCCTCAGTAAAGTTTATTTATTTATTTAAAAAATAAAGTCAGTGTTTACCCAATTAAATAATCACAAACAGTTGTTGTGGCAGAATTAGTATTTATTAATGGTAATTCTTCATATCTTGCATTATTAATAATTGTTATTGTGTTATTAATCATTTTAATTGTTTTATTAAATTGTATAATTATATATGTAATAATTTA
>JBBKCR010153996.1:0-17583 GCA_037577295.1 Ladigesia roloffi
ATGATGACTAAATGACCCCCTTTCATTCTGTGGAAACCCAGTTGTTATTAGACAGGTCAGACTGTTTTCTTTAAGCCTGCCTCAGTTTTGTCCTGATCAGAACCGCTCTTTAAACAACATGCAAATGAAACTGTGTTTAATCAGGACAGCTGGCCGTCTACTTGCATGTCACAAACACACACCCTTTCATTAGTCTGGAACTTCCAAAGTTCTAGACTTTCTTGTATTTGTAATAGACTCTTAAGAGACTTTCAAAAACTTTGATTTTCTGTCCTGTTCCTGAACCTGACCACAGGGGAATGTTTTTTTGTATAAGCCAGAGTGTGGCCTACATATGAAAGCAGAAAAAAACACATCTAACAGGTGCAGATGATTCCAGATGATCAGGCAGTGATCAGTATACTGGTGGTGCTGAATGCTGAGTGGTTGAAACCTTTATCTAGGAACCTTGTATCTTAAGACACTTTGCAGTCTGTTGCAGTACAACATTTTATTTTAATTTATTGCATTTAATCTGCTCTATGTGAAAAAAGATAAGACTGTTCGACATGCATAAATTAGGATTTTTGCACCAACAGGGTGATTCAAAGCAAAATATCGAAATGTGAGGAGGGGTTGTTGTATGTGTGTATGTGTGAGGTAGATAAGGTGCTGTTTGTTAGTGACTGTCTCTGTGCAGGTGGTGATAATCTGCTACTGTAGGATCTGGGGGCTGATGAATATTTAACGGCTCAGTGGGCCATTTAAATGAGTTGTGCTGGATTGTATGTGTGTATATGTGTGTGTGTGTGTGTGTATACACACACATACTGGCCTCACTAAGTGTATGGCCATTTGCATTAGCATTAGCACACAGATCCAAAGAAACTGCATTTCACAGTAACTTAACTCGATGCATTCTAAACTGAAGTTTACATGTAGCACAAATATTACTTAAGGCATTTCCCCCGTGGGATTAAAATAACTGTAGCAGTTGGGTAGAAGCTAATCAGCAGTTTGTAACACGGAACACACTTTCTCCAGCAAGGTCTCCTTTACACTGTACTCAAAATAAAACACTCTTACCGAATATACGTTCCCTTACCAGGAGATGGCGCCAAACACTGTGAATAACATATTTTAGTTATTCCAGAACTTAAAATGAACATATGGTCCGTGTGACCATAACAATATATACGGAACTCAGACAAATACTACAAATCCGGGAATATCTGCCTGAGCGGCTTATGGTTAGATCAAACACTCGAGGCACGGGGGTCCTGTACTGCTACTGTAACCTCAGCAGCCAATCAGCAGCAATGAAAATAAATAATGTTCTTGAATTGGCTACTTTCAAACCTCCCGTCTTTGGATCAGGGGTGGACTGGCAATCTTTGCATTCTGGCCGTCACCCTGTCTTTTTTGACCGAGACACAAACGTCTGCCAACTGGTGAAGAAAGTCTCAGTCCGCCCCTGCTCTGATATGGTGGTATTTAACCATCCCAAAAAATGCTTTCTTTTTGTTTTCTGGACGTACTTAACATGGAGATGTAACTGAATTTACATTATACAGAATCAGTAAATTATATATTTTCATAATTTCATAATTTAGCACAAATTGTGCATAATTTGTTATTTGTTACTAATTTAGTAAATTATAAATTATTAGTACATTTTTCTTAATAATTTTGAACTAAAATGTGTAAAAAAAATGGTTACCATGGAAAAGGAAAAGAATGTAGAGAACATTTGCAGTTTCTGCATTATGGTGGGGATTTCTGTCATACATTAACGGAAATGAGCACATTAAATTAGTTAATGTGACTGATTACCTTGTGGTGCTGAATTAAGGCAGAATCCTGTGTTTTGGAGAATGAGTGGTGTGTCTGAGTGATGAAGATCTATTGGAATTCACTGAGGAGAAAACAGAGGTGTTTCCAGGTCAGAACACGGTTTAACACACCCTCTGCATCAGCCTCACTGTAGTCCTGCTTGATCCCACAGAGCATTGTGTGTGTGTGTGTGTGTGAGAGAGTTTTATGTGTGGAAGGGTGTTGTCCCTCATGACTCATCCCTAACCTGAATCTGTGGGACCTTTTTATTTCTATCAGAAGCTTCTTTGATGAGGTTTTGTAACAGATTCTTTACTGAACTGCACTTTGATGTCAGCACACAAACAAAGTTTTTTTATGGTAAGTAATTTACAAATCAGAACAATTCTGGAGGCTTTGGGGCTACATCTATTCCAATTTACAAGAGTAAAATGATACTTCTATTTATGTGTTGTTGGGGGTTGGCCTGGGTAGTAGATCATTCTGAACATTTGTTGAAAAAAAACCCAATAAATAATTAATACAAAAAGAAGCAAATTCACAAACAATGATCAAAAGGCTTTTAATTTCATCTCAAGTGCCCACTCAGACATGCTAGAAGATGAAACATTCCTCAGGTTCTCTATTTGTTAGTATTTCTATGGAAAACAAAGATGGAGATTCGACTGCTATAACCTGAGAATTTTAGGTCTTGCAAAAAGAAAGAGAATTATATTAGATTAGGATATTCAGTAAAATGTCCTCACATTTTTTGGTCAGAATCACAGTTTTCATATTATGTATTAAGAGACTAACAGAGGACGAGAAATTTCACGACTGTGTAGATTACAGTAACCTCTGGTTCCACCTGATCGGAGTCTGATCTTGGAACATGCACCCCCATTAGCCATTTGTTTTGATTCTGAACAAAAAGAATCAAATATCAAATGTATAAATTACAATCAGTCAGTGAATGTTTCATGATGCACAGAATTGTTTGCAGAAGAACCAAAATCAAATCAGATGCACCCCATTAAACGACTGTCAGAGAGAGTATATAGTCATAACATAAACAAGGCATAAACAATATTCTTGCAATAAATTTTAATATATTCAAGCTGGGCGTCTCCTCCTACAGGAGGACAAGAGCAGTGTTTCTCCGTGGGAAAACCGTTTTATAAACCAGTAAGGAACCATCGGGACCTTCTTCCATTTGGCTGAATGGAAGATGTCACACTTTAACAAAAAAAACAAAAAAAAACCTATTCTGGAGGTTCTAGATATAACACTGCATAGCTCTGGTGTAAGCAGGTTTCAGTCAAATCTAGAAATATCACTGACAGAGAAGAAGGAAGCTAAAGGTAGGTCTCTCCAGGTTCTAAGGAAGTATGGTATAATAATAATAATGATATCATATTATATTTTTTATAGTTTGGAGAGAAGAGTCTGACTGTATGGATCCCTGAGACTCTGGGAGGAAACAGAACATATTACTGAATGGAATGGCTTTAAACTCTGGCTCAGTTCCGTCTGAGTTTTTGTTTTCTAAGGGCAATGCATTCATTTTTCCCACGGACGAAAACGTCTCGGATGCAGGAATCATCCAGAAACTTCTGACTAACATCCAAACAACAATATCCTCATCTGATGAGCTCTAATTAAACAGACTCTTCAAGCTGCGTCTGCCGTCCTGCCAGCTGAGTGAGATGGTGTGTCCACAATTTTCCTCTGCCAGGGTCCAGTAGGTCTCAAATGTCCAGAGTGTCCAAACATTCTAGAATGTCCAGCAGGTCCAGCACGCCGGCAGACAGTAGCAACAGTAGCATCCTTATCTAAACTATGTAGCTGATGCACATACACACAGGTGTTTCAGCTGTGGTCACTGTGTGTGTGTGTTGGCTGTGGTTATTCCTGTTGGTCTCCATGTCCATTAACCAGGCCGTTCTCCCAGCGCTGCAGCATCACGTTCTTCTGCCGTTTCGGGCTTTTCTGCACCTGTAATCCAACAAAATCCCACACACACACTGTACTTTCACGTTTAAAAAAAAAAACATTAGAAACACATAAAACAAATGTACTTAATGGTTTGAAGTGACACAATATACAAGTTTTGAAGCTGCATGGGATCATTATCACTTTGAAGAATACACATTTAATCAGTGATCTCTAAACCAGAAGAAAATGTGATGTTGACGAACCGACTAATAATTTCTTTATCAGTAAAGTGAAAACCAGTCAGTAAAGACAGACTTGATCTGTCTTTTCAAATCCAAATATTTGAGCCCTTGTTGTAAACTAATGCGTTAATACAGACAATTAAATATTTTATGTTCTAAAATTTATTGTGTAATTTGTTTTTCGTTTTTTAAAGTGAAAACACTGCAGCACAGGCTGTCCTTATTTGGCATGGAAAGCTGTTTCTATGAGGCGGGTGGAGGTGAGATGAGGTTACAGAGAACCCTCAGCACTGATATGGGTGTGTGTGTGTGTGTGTGTGTGTGTGTGTGTGTGGGTGTGTGTGTGTGTATGGTTGACTGTGACAGTATTTTTGGGCACTAAGAGAACATGAGAGCTATACACACCCGTGTTGAGGATCAGGTATTTTTTTTAGATTCTCCTCATTTAAAACTTTAAATTTAAACCAAACTCACACGCTCATGCAGTTAAGAGAGAGTGAGGTTTTAGGTATTTCGCTTTTGAGTGCGTCTCAAAATTTTGCACCGTCCCGTCACTGTGTGTAATAATTATTTATGTATGTAATGTAAGTAAATTGTGAAATTAATTATGCAGTTAATGACGTTAGGAGAGTAGAAAACGGCAATACCTCAGACCCTGCTTTTTGCTCTTCCTGGGTTGGAGGCCATGTCAAGTCCAACTTACCCAGAGACTGCCGAACTGAAACACACAAACACAAACACACAGAATTTAGCAGGGGACAACTTGGGCTTGAGGGCCATCCTCAGGGACCGAGTAGTGGCATGCAGAAGGTAGGATTTGAACCCATGAACAATGTAACCCACTCAAAAGGTCACCACCTCCGCATCAGTCCTCCTAAAGTGATCATACAGTATCTAGAGGGCCGTTTTTGTTGTGTGCAATTATAATGGAGATGTTTGTAAATAGATGTGTTTAGTCTGAGTGGCGCCTCTTTTAGGGCAGTTAGGAGACATACTAGATATTTTTAGTGTTGATTGTTGTCATACAGTGATGCACAAACCACAGAGAATACTGTCTTTTCCCCACACATGTCCTCTTTTGAGACCTGGAAATTGCTTCTGGCCGCGGTTTAATAGTGGCCCAGGATTTTGAACTACCCAACATTCCTCAGATCATTAGCATCTCTCACAAACTAATCAGGAACCCACACGCCTATTCATTTCCACTCAGGGGCAGACTGGCAATGTGCGCATTCTGGAAAAGATGGCCGTCTGGTGCAGGGCTGTCAGCCCGAGCTTGTAAAGAAAGTCTCCTCTAATAGTTGTTTGAGTTTCATTTTTTATCATACGGTAATGTGAGTAATAAACAGTAAAGTATCTGAGTAAATTGTTGCTAATTTTTATTCTTGCTTTGAGTTAAACAAACTTGAAACTGAAGAAAACTTCAATAGTTCAGACTTGTTCTGTAATGCTAATTTAAGGCCATGCCTTTTTTAAAGAGTCTGCGTATCCCTGAAAGTGTTGGAGGTAGAGAGTAACACTCAGCCCAGCCCAGTACTGATATAGGCCACATACACATGCAGGTGATACATAACCACATTTAATACACACAATTGATACGCACACCTGGTTTCGGCTCCAAAGTCCTGCAGGTTCTGGCCTCGGAGACACAGTAAAACCATAAACTGTCGTGTGTTTAACATGTGAACTTTGACCTCAGGCACGGTTCTCAGTTTTGATTCATAAACCAAAGAGACGGACCTCACATTGACCTTTAAGTGAAAGTGTTCATTCTGTCACACATGAACACACCACACCACAGCATACAGTGTGAAAACATGAAATTATTCCTCTGCGTTTAACCCATTTAACCCATTCACCAAGTGAAGCAGCGGGAACACAGTGCCCGGGGAGCAGTGTGTGGGGGTATATAGTGTGGTGCGTGGTGTGTAGTGCGCAGTGCCCTGCGATTTTGTGCTGTGTGTAGTGAGCTGTGTATAGCATGTGGTGTGTAGTGTGTATGTAGTGTGTGTGGGCTACTCTGCTCTGCTCCTGGTTGCTTAGTGCTATGTGGTGTGTGGGGTGTGTTGTGCAGTTTGTGGAATACAGTGTGTGGCATGCTACATGTGGTGCGTAGTGTGCAGTGTATGGTATATAATATGTTGTGTACAGTGTGTAGTATGTGGTGTATACTTTGTGTTGTGTGGTATGTTGCATGTGGTATACAATATATGATGTGTGGTATGTAGAATTTGCTTTGTGCGTGTGTGCCGTGTAGTGTGTAGTGTGTGTGTGAAGTGTGAGCTGTGTTGATCAGCTGTATGATGCCGTTTGACTGTAACTTTATTACATTAAAACTCAAAGAAGTGAAATTGTTTTTGATCTCAGAGATCAAAGCCTGAAGCTGAAACCCAGAAAACTTTTCAGTAACGACCTGCTCTGTTACGACCTCCGTGTCCTGCAGTCTGAGCCCTTATTTACACTCACCTTATCTGCGTACACACACACACACACACACACACAGCTGCCTCAGCATTTTCTGCTGCATCACCATTTTCCAGAGTAGTGTGCGAACATATAAAGACCATATTTTCGCTGTCCAGCCAAAACCTCATATGTCCAAAATTAATAATTTTCACAAAACTCTAAATAAATGAATACTGTGTCCTCAAAATTGGTATAACTATTTTCAACACTTAATTGGTTAATAATTTCTAAATTTTACAGACCCTCAGAAATTGACCATGAAAAAAACAACAAAGACCAAAAGCTGAACTACAAGGTTTCTGCCAGAGAGCGACAATATATAAGTTCTATTTTTTTGTGATATGCTCGATGATTGTTGCAGGTGTACCTGATGTGGGAGTGATGGAACTTTTTGCAGGCTGTTCCAGCGTGGTCCCTTTGCTGTGTCTTGGCGGGGTATTTGTAGGGGATCTGGAACCCTCGTTCTCTAATCTGTGGCCATAAAGGCTCGTTCTTTGCTTACGAAGTTCCTTCTCTCTCTCTCTGGCCTCCCAGATGTCCTGCTGTACGTCTGGCCGCAGAGACAACGACGAGCGCAACTTGAAGAAAGGGTTTTCCTTCACCCTGTCCGAATCCTCATCTTTATCACTGCCGTCGTCATCCTCGTCCTGGTTCCTCACTCGTCCAGCACCATAGGCCTTCAAAGTGAAAGACCTTCCTGACCCGTCCGCCACAGCGTCCGACTTGTTGGTCAACTTGTCCTGGTCAGGTGTGTGAGGTAAAGGTGTGTTCTCTAGGATGATCACCTGACCTTTGGCGCCTTCGCTGAGCCCCGGTCCGTGAAGTCTAGTTGTGGTCATGGTAAATCCATCGACCGTTGTGTGGTTAATGTTCTGATTCTGACCCAGGATCCCCAAGCTCTTCGCACGTTCCTTGGAGAACCCGGGCATTTCGTCAATCAGTCCATTGTTAGAAATTTCACAATATGAGTCAGATGATGGTGTTTTGTTCTGGGCAGCAGGGAGTTCCTTGGGCTCCTGGAAAGCTTCAAACAGGAGCTTTTTCTCCCGCAGTTGCCTTACGGTACCTTTGTCGTAAAATCCAGGCAGCCTACCCAGCTGGACCAGAACCTTCTCCCTTTCCACCTCAACCCGGATTTCCCTCTGCATCTTCTTCCCAGCAAACTGCCGGTCCTTGCCCTCACCCAAGGACTTGAGTGGCAACTCTTGGGAGAGAATCGATTTCCTCACGGGAATCTCTACAAACTCTTTTGCCTTGTCTTCCTCGGCTCCAAGGCCGCGGGACCTGCGAAGGCTTTGCTCCCGTCTAATGGCCAAGCGGATCTCCCTTTCAATTGGGGTTTCGTTGGGATCTGGGGACGAAGATACTCCTGAGGTGGGCGAGATTTCCGCAGTGCTGTTGGGCGAGAAATCCGCAGAAACCCCGCTGTCACTCTGGCTGTCTTCAAACTGTTCCACATCCATTCTGTCAGCTCTCTCTGATCCTTGAGCATCCGTAGACATCAACTCATTCGTTTCTCTCCCCAAATCTTCAGTCTTACTTTCTCCTCTGCTCCCTACCGTACCTGAACCTGAAACCGTCGGCTTTCTCTCTCTGTCTGTTTGCTCACTTTCGCTGCGGCCCTCCCTCCACCCCTCTGCCTCTATTAAAGACTCTTTCACCACAATAGCACTGCAGGTTGGGCTTTCAGGGAATGGATTGGCTGTCCGTTCACTGGCAACCATCTCTAGGGGTGGAGTCAGCCGGCACACCTGTTGGACTTCCTTGATCTCATTGTCAGGAGCAGGACTGGGTGCTTCTGGCGCCCCTTGCTGGCTGTGGAACTCACCAGGATCTGTGTTTGGAGGCTGCTGCTCCGTGATGAGGGCTCTGGAGGAGCTCCTGGAAAAGGCTGGAGTTGGAGGTTTGGAGCTGCTGCTGTCCCTCCGTACCCACTGTTCTCTCGCAGAGGTAAAATCCAGAGGTTTGCAGTCTATTCCTTGCTCCTCACTCTCCTCTGACAGAAAGACAATGGAGTCTGAGCCTTCAGAAGATTCACAGTGTTGGTCCAAGACCATCTGCACTGCTTGCACTGGCACTGGAGGCCACTCTTGATCTGTGGTTGCGGTTAGGACACAGTTTGAGTCCATTACGGCATTTCCTGTAGGAAGTAAAAAGCAAAAATCTTCATCCCCATCTCCTGAGAGACTTTCTGTGTTTCTCTGCTGTTGCTCAGGAGATACAGAGTGTGTTTCTTCTCTCTGGACCTGGGGGCCTGGGGGACCTTCTCTTCCTCTTTCCTCTGAGGAGTCATTCTCTGGATTCATCCAAAGCCCACTCCCCCATTCACCCTGAGACTCTGAACTCAGAGGACTCTGTAAAGTGTCTGATTCCATGATGGCCTGACAGAACTTTAGACTGGCTCAACAGCAAGTGACCACTGTGTGGGATCTGGAACACAGAGACAGAAGACATAAAACTACATTCTAAAAAAAATATACTTTTGCCCATCAAGAACTACTTCAGTTTTCCCCAAAGGAGATTTTTAAGTGTAAAAGAACCTCCACATAATGTTAGGGTTCTACACCTATTACATTTTTCTTAGATCTGGTTTAAATCTGGAACCAGAGGTGGAAATTTCAGAAAAATTAAATTGCCTGCATGTCTCCGCTATTGGTCTGAGCTAATCAGTGAAACCAGGTGTTTGGAAGGAAATCCTGGGCCCGGTTTGTTAAAAGGTTTAATCCAAATAAAATTAATCCAGATTTAGTAATCCTTTTTTTTGCGATCCGTGATCAGGTAATCCATCTTACTTTTGAGACTGTTTTTCAATGCAACATTGAATTGGATCAATCTGATCCGGATAGGAACTTTTCAGGATGTCCAAATCAGGATAACCAGTGCTCAAACAGGATAGGAAATCACAATGGAGAACTATAGATATGTAAAGAGCAAGTAGAATAGCCAGTGTGGGGTCAATATGGTTTTTTGTTTTTTTTGTTTTATGGAAACCCACACATTAAAAAAAAAACCAAGAAAAACCCAACCCCATCCTTTGGACATCATTGTCATCATTTATAGGTCTTTGTCATCATTTATAGGTCTTTGTCATCATTTATAGGCCTTGGGTCCAATTGCCTCAATTGAACAGAAGCCAAAACCAATCAGTTGTAACAGGTATGTTTGAAAAGACCAATTACACAGCCATATAAATCAGCCTTTCTCAGAGGATTCACAGAGACAGTGAAATGGCTGGTGTTGTCAAAGGACGTATGTTGCGCGTACCCAATCACTGGAGCAATACACCACTGAGGAGCTGTATGTCCGGTTTGCTTTGGGCTGATATAGAGTGAACCCTGTGAAAACCTCTCAGGCCGAAACTTCAACACAGAACCCAAAGGAGTCACGTTCTGTCTGTGGAAGACCGTTGTTCTCCTTGTTCTCATTGTTCTCTGATTTTATGCATGTGGGACTTTCTATCAAGTAGTTGGTGACTCTATGGGAGTGGTAAAATCAGCTGTGTGTGATGTGGTGAGAGATGTGTCAATCGCACTGGCCAGCCTGGTCAATGAATTTGTTTCTTTTCCAAAGGACAGACAGATTGACCAGGCCAGGTGCAGTTTTTTCCTTTTGGGGAAAATGCTCAGCTCTAGTGGAGCAATCGACTGCACACATGTGCATATACAAGCACCCCGTGAGGATGAGTGGGAGTTTATAAACAGAAAGGGGAGGCACAGAATCAATATCCAACTTGTGTGTGACGTTGCCCTCATCACTACCAACTGCGTTGTCCAGAGGCCTGGGTCTGTCCATGATGCACGAACCCTGAGGGAGAACGCTCCATATAGAGACCTCCAAACTAACTGACCGGAGGGCATAATATTAAGAGACAGCACCTACACCATAGGTGTCAAACCTGTTCATGAAAGGGCCGCTGTGGGTGCAGGTTTTTGTTCCAACCAAGAAGAAGCCACACCTGAGTAACTGAAAACCAGGTGGAATCAGGTGTGCCTCCTGCTGGGTTGGAGTGAAAACCTGCACCCACAGGGGCCCTTTCTGGACAGGTTTCTGGACACACTCCTACCATGGCTGATGACACCTTTTCTAACAGCAAATACACCGGCGCAGGAATGCTTCTACACTGCTCAGTGCAGAGCAAGATGTGCAACTGAGCGTTTAAATTGAGTTCTTAAGAGGTGCTTTGCATGCCTAAACTACCTGAGAGCGGAACCACAGAAAGCATGCAACATAACCCTCACCTGTATTGTTCTGCATAACATCGCTACTAAAGCGCAATGTCCCTCTCTGTGCTGACAATGATGCACCTGAACCCCTTGGAGACCCTGACTGACCTCCTGCGTTCTGCCAGAACAAGCAAACAGGATGTTCAACAAGGGCTGCTATTTCTTATTTGGATTTGTTTTGGATTTCAAAAATCAGTGATTGCCATTCTTTGCATTTTTTTTGGTATTTCTGTAATCGTTGCATGCATCACTAATAAATATTCTAAAAACAAATATTTTCGATTGTGATGAATATATATGTCATTTATATGAATAAATAGGATATCTTTTAAGATACTGCATGATCCAAATGTAGTATTATTTGAAACATTTTTGAAGTTTTCATTACATTTTGGGCATGAAATCCACCCTTCTAATGTGATCAGTTTAATCCTGATATTTTGGATCAAAGTGATCCAAATCCTACAAAAAAGTTCTGAAAAACCCAAACTAAAGGTTTGATCTGGATCAAAACCAAGATTGGATTATGTGATCTATTCCGATTATGTAATGTATTTTTTCTTTCGAAAAACCCATTTTCAAGATTTGATCTAATCAGATATCCAAAATCCTAGTGGATTACTGTTAAAAAACCGGGCCCTGGAGAGGAATTTTACTTTCTGAACCTGAATCAATTGCCTCTGCCTAGAATTAATTCTCAATGATAATTTCAAGAGTGTTGGAGACAAACCCCCCTCTGAAGTAATTGTTTACAGAAGATTAAACCGCTACCCAAATTCAGTTGGACCTTCATTTGCAGAAGAGTTTAGATGTTTTCTCCTGTGTTTGAGCAGCACAGTGGTGTTTACCTTCACCATTCCATTCTTTTTATCCTCAGCATCTCTGTCCAGCTCTGATGCTGTAACCCTCAGCACTGAGGTGTGAGTCAGAACCTAAGGTGGTATTACATGTTCTCGTTTTCACTCTAATCAGCTTAGTCCTGTCCCCGAGCCACAAAGTGCAGCAGGGTCAAAAAGAGGAGGTCCTGAGTGGCAGATGGTCTAGTGTGATCTCCCAGTTTATGTAGTTTACCCAGTTCATCCTACCTGGCTGTTTTGAAACCTTCTTCAATCCTTCCCACCACCATCAGATTTTATGACTCCGCTTGCTGCCTCACACACCCAAACAATTATCTGTGCAATAGCCTGATGCTACATTGTCATGCAATTTCTTTTATTTGTGTATCAATATCTGCATTATCTTAAAATAATGTGCAATATTCTACCATGTGCAGTATTGTGCAATGTTCTTATTGAGTGCTGAAACATGATCATTTTGTGTAATATTCAAGAGAAGGTTTATTAAAGGGTGCTAAATCATTTAATTATATGCAATTTCTTATTATTATCGTTAACTGATTTCTACAGTAGCAAACTCCAAACCACATTTTATGTAATCAGTAATAAACATAATTGTACTTTACATATCTGTAGTAGTCATACCCAGCATTTGTATATATAGCATAGTTTATTTTAAATTGGGTTTATTCTGATATTTATTGGATTTATTAAGACTTAATATATGTTAATGTACTTGTCTCTGTGTCTCTGTGTGTATGTGCAGTCGTAACATTAGCAATTTCATGCTGAAGCAATTAAGTTGTCTGATTCAGAATCTGGAGCTTGACTCTGCTTGTGGGTTCCTACATCTCCATCTGCTTTTGATCAGTTAAGGTTTAAAAATGGTTTAATGTAGAGACTCTGACAAAAACAGCCGTTTCATTCACTATTGACTCCCAGTGAAGCTCCTTGTGTCTCCAAACGTTTATATGGATACAAACAGTGTTGAGCACTTTAAAAAAGTAATTAATTATAGTTACATGTTATTCTCACAAATAGTAACTGCATTAGTAACTGAGTTACATCATTATAAAAGTAACTAATTACCAAGCAATGTAATTATTGCGTTACTTCAAAAAAATCTCACTTAATATAAATATAAAACATCATGCACTAATCACGGACGCAGAGAGACGCTTTTTCCTGGGCGTAAGTTGCACGTCACAAAAACATTTTTGCCTTTCACTTCAACAAGGGAAAAGTAGCGCTTAAACTTCCAGTTTGCAGAAGCTGCCTTTGACTGACCGTGTGTGTGCTTGTGTGTGATGACCCGCACTACTCTGCCTCTGATTGGCTAATTATGGAAATGTACTCAATCTAAGCCAATCATCGCACTCTCACCACGTGTACAGACACACCAATCATCATCACTGGTTATGTGTCTTGCCCCGGCCCGAACACACACTCACACACACACCCAGAGAAAGAGAGTTCTTATGGCTGAGAGAGACGCTGCTCACATGAAAACTACTTCAGTGTTCTCAGTTATAGTAACGCGCATTTTATTGTCAGTAACGGTAACGATGTTGTAACGGGGGAAACGGTAATTGGTTTGATTACTCGTTACTGAAAAAAGTATCGCCGTTAGTAACGCTGTTTATTTATAGCGCCGTTATTCCCATCACTGGATACCAATAATGGTAAAATAGAGGAGAATAAGAACAATCAATTTTTTTAGGGACTATTTTGTTTCATAAAATCCTGCATGTATTCCTCCACCATGAATGTGCTTAATTTAAAGACCAAAATCCTCTCAAAACTAACCTTAACCAGTTCATGGAATAACTTTCTGTATCCTTCACTTGCCTTCCTGCCCAGTCGCTTCACACTCATTTCTCGCTGACCTGTGAATTATTTAGTGGGCCTAGTATAGCCCAAATCACAACTAACCATTCAGTAATCAAAATTAATATCATTTTGCTACATATATTTAATGTGTTATACATAAATATTTAAATAGGATTACATCATTACCCACAGAATAATTCCAGATCGTAATAAAATATCCCCTATATCATAAGATGTGGGGGGAAGATGTAGACTCCACACAGAAAATCAGTTTTTCTGTAAAACGGTAAATAATGTGATCACCCTCTGCTTTTAACTAACTAGCTTTGATGAAGGGTTTGATGTTACCCTCTGGGATCTAAATCTGAGGTGGAGGGAATGAATGTGCTACTAGTTGGGAAAAATGGTTGTACTGGTTGCCTTCTGCAGATGAGCGCAGAGATGGCCTGAGTCCAGGTCCTGCTGCCCTAAATACCGCTCATGAGTTTCGGTTTCTGGACACAGATAAAAGCTCCTAATGGACGAATGAGCTTTCAGTTCTAATGAGGACCTGCATCTGACTGGCCAGGTTCTGCTTTTGTGAAATGAGACACTAAACTACAATCCAGCACCGCTAACACTAACAAAGCGGTTCTGAAGAGACTGGAAATTTAATGGTGCATTAGTATATTCTGACAGCATAAATGTACACATTTTAAAATAATCAAAAAATATTTGCATGATTATTTATTTGCTAACTAGTTTTAGCCAATCATTCTAGTTTGTTCTAAATATATAGATTCAGGGTGGACATTTTTTCATTCACCAATACATAGTTTTATTTTTATAGCAAATGAAGCTAGCGGTAGCTAGCCTGGCTAGAGAATTGGCTGCAACTGAGAATGTGATACACCTCACCAGAAAATGTGATTCATCCGCAGGATTCCAACCTGGTGAAACTGTTCCACCACGCAGACAGCTGCTTCTGACCAGAACAATGGTCAGCCATCTGAGTGAACAATGCTAAAATGTGTATGGACAATACAAAACAACATTTATTCAGGAGTTAGTTTTTCAGTATTTTTTATCAGTGTTTTGCCTAAGCCGGATGTTAGGTTCACCAGCTGTTACAGTCAGATCAGTGTGGCCCAGACTGGGATGCCAGTGAAACTGTGGACTCTGGACCTGCTTTCAGCTTAGCAGGTAAACATAGCAGTCCTGCAGGCCACTCGTGGTGTAATGCTAATTACATCAGGAACAGATTAGCGCCCTGTGATCGGCTTAGCACCTGACCGGCATTGTCAGTGTGAGGAAATCTGTTTTCCCATTGAGGAATTACAGCAGAATTACTGTGTTCTTCTGCTTAGAAGAACTTCACACTCCACTATGCAAACACTGAGGGTTACTTACAGGAATAAATCAGCCATTTGGAATTAAATGAGATTATTGCTTCTACTGGTTTATATTGCGGAATACTTGGATAATCAGTGCATATTGTTTCCAAACACATCAGGCAGCTGGTAGCCTAGTGGTTGGTGTGTACGCCCGGCGATCAGGAAGTCGAGTGTTTGATTCCCAAGACTGCTAACATCTCTATGGCATCCTTAAACAAGGGGCCGTCCACACACACTGCTCCCCAGGCACTGTGTTCCTGAGTGCCTGCTGCATCGCTTGGTGAATGTTAAATACAGAGGAAGCATTTCATACCATTCACACTGTGTGCTGTGGTGTATTCAAATATGACAGAATGATCACTTTGCTTCAATCAAACAGTCTCCAGCTGGACTACATAAACACAGGTTCATCAAAGAGGAGCTGTGATTTGTCAGGATGCTGACAGCACACAATATTTTGATTGGCAAAAGGCTCACTTGTATATTGTGTTGGAAATTCTAGTAATCACTTAATCAGTTAATAAAAATGGACGCATAAAGTGGGGCCAAAAAGTCTGAGCCACTTTTCCAACTGAACCCAAAAAGATGAGATCTGTGAGGGGTACAGCATGTGATCAGACCTATCTCAGACAATTCTGTCTGAAGGTCTTAATGATGTCTAAGTCACAGATTCGCTTCACTTTAAATAAAAAAATTCATTTAACTTTTCTCTGAATCAAATTCCTCACCCTGTCTGAATGTTTCTGCAATTGATTTACGCTTTTCCAGGAAAAGAAACACAGATTTTCAGTTTTAGCTCCAGTACATTGTCAGCTTAAATTATGCAATAAAACTAGAGCTGAAAGCTGAAAATCAGCTGTACGTTTGTTTTCTTTTTCTCTAGGAGAGGAGTGAGGAAAACTAGCCTGCAAAGAATTCATAAAAAATCCAAACAGTGCACTGGCTTGGATGACACAAAGTGAAGAGCTTTCTTCCATCAGTGGTCTTGCACCCTCACACCATCTCACATCATCGCACTCCATCTCACAACTTACTGTCTCACATCATTTCAAAGCATCTTACATCATCTGCCACCATCTCACATAATTTAAAACTATGTTCCATCATCTGACATCATTATCTCACAACATCTCACACCATCTGACACTTTCTCACATCATCTTACACATCTGTCAACCTCTAGCATTATCTCACTGGATCTGCCTCTTTTCAGTGATGTGCATTGTTGCAGACAAAACACATGAGCCAGGTTAGCTCACTTACTGTTACAGAGGAACTTGCTGAGTAGCCGGTTCTCTTCCCTGAGCAGCAGGTCTGAACTGTGTTTCTGTGAGGATGAGATTCAGTACACGCACCTGCTGCTGATCCAGCGCCTCCTCAGTGCTTATCCTCTAAGGACACACGCACACCCACTTTCTCTCCACCTCAGTTTCTTCATTTTTATCCCTTTCTTTCCCTCCTCCTCCACTCTCGCCCTTTCCTCTCTACCCCTCTAACCTCCTCGTTCTTTTCACTCTCCCTTTTTACTCTGCTTACCTTTTTGTCCTCCTCGTCTCCCTTTTCAAACCATTTCTCATATGTTACCACTATTCACCCTCTCCCTTGTTATCTACTCCCTATATCCCCTTATTTACCCACCCTTTTTTCTTTTCTCCCACCTCTTTCTCACCTTTTTCTCTCTCTTTCTCGTTTTGTCCTTGCTCTCTTTTTTCACCCCCCCCCTAATTACACAACAAATAACCTTCGTCAGGCTAAATTAACAACACATTAATCCACCCACCGCAGTAGAATCTGCAGTAATAGGCAGGAAAACAATCCCACGTCATTATTTCACCACAATCACACCCTTCATATGCCTTAAATATAAATATTTTTATTATCTTCACATTTTATACCTTTTTCAAATCACGCTGATTTCAAAACAATAAAGCAACTTCAGCCCAGGCCACTAGGGGGCATCTGTGCAGGCTTACTGTGCTCCATTCATTAAAACAGAAGATATTACATCTCAGTAATTTTGATCAATCATAATTTCATTAAAATAATGCATATTCATTGCCTAAGCCTAAGACACTGTGACAGTCAAAGTGTGTAACATTAAAAACACTGCATTAATAAAAAAGAAGGGAGGGGACAAAGTCAGTGTGACCATCACTGACCACGACCTTGGTCAGTCCATCAGTAAGGAAGCGAGTTGAGGTGTGCAGCTGCTGCAGGTCAGAGGAAGGTGGGTGAGATATTAGGTTTGTTATGGAAGGATGGACAGTAGTGTTGACTAAAGCTGCCATGGCAACTGCATCACTGTGGAACCAAGCCACCGCAGCACAAAAAAGCCTGCAGTCATGGTTCTGCCTCACACAGAGTCAGTTACATCACTGAGAAAACAAGAGAGCTCAGCTTTACATCAGCTCCAGCATGGAAGTGGACGCTTATTCCCAAAAGGTATTAAAAATGGTTTAAACCATCAGAAGAGCCCAGAACTCCTATAACTAATTAGTATTAAAAATGTAGATTATTGCCATTATCAACCCAGACTCACAATATATATATATATTCAAACAGTACAGGTCAAAAGTTTGGACATGCCACCTTCTCATTCAATGTGTTTTCTTTATCTTCATGACCATTTCCATTGCTAGATTCTCACTGAAGGCATCAAAACTATGAATGAACACATGTGGAGTTCTGCAATTAATAAAAAAGGTGAAATAATTGAAAACACATTTTATATTGTAGTTTCTTCACACTTCGCTCTGATTACTGCTCTGCACACTCTTGGCATTCTCTCGATGAGCTTCAAGAGGTCGTCGCCTGAAATGGTTTTCCAACAGTCTTGAAGGAGTTCCCAGAGGTGTTTAGCAGTAAACACCTGTGTGCAGAGCAGTAA
>JBBKCR010154016.1:0-17577 GCA_037577295.1 Ladigesia roloffi
GTGTGTGTGTGTGTGTGTGTGTGTGGGGGTGTGTGTGTGTGTGTGTGTGTGTGTGTGTGTGTGTGTGTGTGTGTGTGCAGGTCGCTGTAGCTGAAGCTGAAGGCCCGCGTGAGACTCTGTGATATATGGCTCGCTTCCTGTATCCACCTTGTGACAAGCAGGAAGTTCAGTGCCAAAAACTCATTTGTGATTGGCTGGCCAACCACCAATTATGTCGTCACCCTGAGGTAACATTTTTTAATCCAGTAAAATTAAAACAACTTGAGTTTGAGGATATGATTATGATTTAATTTAAATGACAATCTTTGAAAATATAGGCTAGTTACATTAAAAAAGTTAAGAAATATATGTACATAAAACAGAGTTAAATAAAACTGAATAATAATGAATCAACTGTTAGACCTTTGGGGAACGTTAAGTCTCAGTTCTTTGCAAATTCAGGCAAAGAGATTATCCTCATATTATTGCCTTAATGTTCCCAAAATTGCTTCTAACACCAGGTCATAGTTTTACATCAGACTGAATATGAATACAAAAGCCCTCTATACTCCTCTACAGATATTGAACTAGTGTTCCTCCAGTTCCTCCAGGAGGTACCCTGCATATATATACTTTTGAAACACCTGGCCATTAAACAACATTACACCAACAGGGAGTTAAATTATGTTATTCCTCACTGGAATTAGGAGCCCTAGCCCAACCCCTAAAATACAAGAGTGCCCCAAGTGTGTTATTCATAAGGTGTATTATAGTGCCTCTCCTGCTTCAAAAGCAGGTCCTTGAGAAGGTCTTAACAACTGATTACTCGGTCAGGTACACAGGATGCAGTGAAACAGTCAAACGTATAGGGTAGTGTGTGTCCAGTGCCTGGAAGATCACACCTTTTTTAAATATCCTCTCTAAAAGCACCATCAGAAGATCACACCTAGTCTAAAACCTCGGCTAGAAGATGACACCTTCTCAACCTACTTTAGTTTTCAGCCCCTCCACACTCTGTTTAAGCAGCCACTACCTTGTGTGTTCACAGCTCAAGACAGAAGCCATTCTGTCAGTGGTATGGGTGTTGGAACCTAGCCATGACACTGATGAGCATAAAAATCCCAGGTTACTCATATCAATACCACACATGACTATAACCAGTCATTGGTCAATGAGAATGACTCCATCTCTAAAACAGTGTCAGGTCAGAAACTGGAGTAGGAAGGGTTTTCTTGGTATGTCTTTTCAGCCTCACAGTTTTCAAGGACACTATATATAAATGGTAGGTGTTTCTAATAAAGTGGCCAGTGAGAGGAACAGGCTACCTGTTTGTAATAAAATGGCCAGACAGTGGAGACACAAGGTCATTTTTTTAATAATGTGGCCAGAGAGGGGAGGCATAAAGTGATATTTCTGATAATATAGCCAGAGAGTGGAGGCACAAGGTGAAATTTCTGATAATATAGCCAGAGAGTGGAGGCACTAGGTGCCATTTGAATAGCTCCAGAATCCTTGAAGAAGATTGTGATGGAAATGGTTGGCCTGCTGACATGTGAGCCAGCCAGGAGCAGGTGGATGGGTATCAGAGTGATCGAGAGGTTTCAGAGCATGTTTGGGCTGTCAATGGCGAGACCAGATGTTACGACTCATAAAATATGACCTCATTCATTAACACCAGGAACCTGATACTTTCTATGAGAGTCACACCATTTTTGTTCCTTGAGTTGGCAGCTAGAGGCTTTCTGTTGTAAATGTATGGAAATGCCCATCCATCACAGCACTTTTAGCATACTGATTGGATTGAACCAGACCTTTTATTCCTCATTCCAGCAATCAGTGAAGGTCACTGAGGCATTTAACGTGCAGAATTCACAGGCCTTCAATCATCAAGAGAAAGAAGTGCTTCGCAAGGCTCAGCAGCTGCTGCATTGTGGGCGGTGTTCACTCTAAAAAGCTGTTTTCATGTCCTCTGTTGCTGAAATTTCTCTCTGTTTATTTCCTAGCTCTTCAGAGACAAAGGAGAAATGGTTTCGTGCCTTACAGTGGTAAGACAGCCTCATAACTAAAAACAGCTGAAGTGTCCAATTTGCACACATCGCATATGCACTCCAGGAGCCAGTCTGCATTTGGATGCTTTGATTTTGATCTTTTGATTTTAGGATGTTTCATTTGGCCTTTTTAGACAAAGAACATCTTAGATTAATGATGTACTCAGCTCCACATCAATTGTCCTCCTTGGGAATGAAGATTGAATACAAGAGTCTGATGTTAATTAGCTGAAAAAACAACAGAATTTGATTTCTAATCAAAGTCAATTTAGGCTAAGAATAAATAAAACCCATAAAAAATCCCTCCAAAACTCCAAACTAAAATGTCATTTATTGGCACACTTCATAATCTATAATGTAGCTGAAGCAAATACATTTAATTTTTATTTTCTTAACATCCCGCTGTTTTACTGAGGTATAAATACGAGATGATACAGAGGCCTAATTCATAAAATTGTCCATCAACATGAGGAAAGATCAGAAAATACTATAATGAAAAAATGACTTGGATATACACCAGCATAATAGTCTACAAGAATAAATATTTTTACCCCCAACACATTGACACACTGGCCGGCTCATTTAAAGAGGCAAAAAATGACTTTGCTAAATTTCTTTTTGCAGTGTTGCGTATTGTTACTCAAACGATGGCGTTTCATTAGAACCTGGTTCTTTTAGGCCTAATCCACATGTAAATAGAAATAATTTCTCTCTTTTTCCTTTGAAGATTATGAAATGTCCACAAAAGCACTATTTTAAGAAATTCTGTTCATATGAAAATGCAAAACCATGGTGTTAAAAGCATGCCAAAGGGTTCAGTACAGCAATCTCCCGCTTCTCACAGGGGTTATGTTCCAAGAGCACCTGCGTTTAGTGAAAAAATGTGTTGTAGTGTTTTGGGGGAAAAATGCCTAATAATGCCTATTTTCAAAGTGTAAATCCTAGATAGCCAAAACACTTTAATTTAATTTTGAAGTTTAATACATTACTGTACTGTACAGTTTACACTGAACACTCACAGTGTTAGAATGTAAATTCGGATGTTACACCTGTACAGACAGTACTGTATTTCAAGTATGGGCGTTTTGTTTGTTACGTGCTGTCATTTTGTTTGTATAAGTGCAGTAATAAATTAGTGTAATTTTTAATAATAAAAATACATTAAAATGTACATGTAATCACCGTCCAATAATTTACAGTTTTTTAATTATTTTATTTTTACAGTTGTAAAAATGTTATCACCATCCAATAATTTACAGTTTTTTGATTATTTTATTTTTACAGTTGTAAAAAATTTAATCACAATCCAATAATTTACAGTTTTTTAATAACTTTATTTTTACAGTTCAATAATTTTTTTCAGTACACCCTGCACCCTGCTCCTGAGGGTTATATCTGACTGTTCCGAAACAATCATCTAAAGCTCTGTGGGTTTATGCCAGAGAAATATTTAAGTAACACCACTAGAAACCTTGAATATTCTAGTCTTTAAATATGTGTTTTAATTCAAATACATCAATGTCACTTTTGAGATTTTCTGTGCCTCTTGCAACAAGCAGACTGTTAATGACACGAAAGATTAGCTTTTTGTGTTCTCCTGATAAAAAGACCAATAGAGTTCTATTTTATATGAAAAAGTAGCTGAATTTTTGCATCAATATTTATGTTTAAAAATTAGTAAATTATATTTTTCTTAATAATTTAGCACTAAAATGTTTTACGTTTTAGGTATTGACATGAAAAAAAATTGAAAGTGGAGGATACTTGCGGTTTCCACAAATTTGCCAGGAGTTTTCACCAACAATTATTAACTGGGTTTTAAGAAAAAATGACTGAATCCAAAACACTTATTTCACGTCAAACTCAGCTTAATTCATTACCCTTAGTGAAAAAGTAAAGTGCTGGACAGTTACACTGAATTGCTTTTCCTCACAAATAATTCAGACAAGCATGTTTTCTTTAGTATTTGCTGTCATTTTCTTTGGTATAAAGAGGTAAATACAGTAATAATTGAATGGGTTTGTGTGTAAACATGTAAAACGTTAGCAGTTTAAAACCAGTACCTTTTTGGTTCCACCCACATTTGCACCATCATAAAACTAGGGCGTTAATGGACCCACTGGGATGTTACGAGACCAAAACACTTTTTTCCTGAAATTCTTCAACCTGCTCGTAGTTTGCTGTTTGTGTGTAGAAGAACAAACTGGAGAACCTGTGATGGTCTGATTGTTATATTGCCTTCTGTTTTTATTGATTATTAAATCTGCCTTTAATGTACCTTTATGTTTTAATTGACTTCAGGCACAGTGTCAGAGCCAGGCAGAGCCTAACGCCCAATAGGATCCTGCTGAACATTTGCATGTTTGACCACAAAGCAGTGAGTTCACTCTAATATCTTTACTCTTATTTGGAACATTCAAAAGTTTGGACATGTCTGGTCCTAGAAGGTTTTATTTGAGCTGTGTAATATAACTGAAGACATAAATATCAGGAAATTACATACAGAGTGATCAAAAAAGTGTTTAACTCTTGTTACTAAAACAATATTTACCATCATTTTGAAATAAAAATATTGTTCCTGCAGCATCAAGTAAATGACAAAATATCAGAATAGTAGAAATGATGCAGCGCTTACAGAATGTCACTAAATGAAAGATAACAAAGCACTTGTTCTCTCTAACTTCTAGTAGTAGACCATCCAACTGGTCTCATTGCCAGAGGAGAGTTTCAATTATAGCACTTTTCCTCATTAAATAGGATCTGATTCAGGTAATCAGTCCCTCGTAAAGCAGAATGAGGTGCTTGTGTAGGAATTTAACAGACACTGGCATGGAATGGTTTCACACTCATTGAGATTCTGATTGAAAACTAAATTGTGCTGGTCTCTTTTATACAGTTTGTGGCAGTGGCTGTGTATGAAATGTACAGGATGCAGTTATTTTATGAACTATTGCAGTGTGTGTGTGTGTGTGTGTGTGTGTGTGTGTGTGTGTCTGTGTGTGTGTGTGTAAAAATTAAGAAACACCACCATAAATGTTGTGAGTGCAGTAGTGTTTTACAGAAGCTATTCTACGCTCTGTATTCCAGCAGCTGCACTCCATGCATGAAAACCGTCACACATGCACACACTGTTTTTTAAATGTCACGGTCTTAATTGTTGTAATTGTAAATTATTAAATGTATTATTTTTACATTTTCTGAACAGCTCAGTATGACTAACTTACTTTAACAACAATCCTCAGCCTGCATGGATGATGAATTGGCTTGCAGAGCTTTTGTACGATAAAATATGAGGGTTCTGGTCATTCTTTCTATTACTCTTTTATTCTGGGCATTTATTATATTAAATGTCATTCTACATATTCAATCCATCATACATTCATTTTGGAAATTCATTTTATAAGACCTTAATTCTATCAGAACTTCAATCTGGATATTTATTCAAGTAGACCTTTATGCTGGAGTATATATTTTTTTAGATCTCAACTCTGGATATTCTTCCCTTTAAATGTTGTTGATTTTGACTTTAATTTGTATTTTATTCAGTATATTAATACTTTCAGAAATTCTTATTCTCTTAGACCTTCATTCTGAATTTTCATTTTTGGCACTTCATTGCGGTATCATATTCTATTGTAACAGTGTTTTGTATATTCATTTAATTTCATTAACTCCATATGTCCCATATATGGATAGCATTAATAGATTGCTATTCCTGAGATTATCTGAACTGGTTTGGATTTGTATATGCATGAGGTATTCATCCTGGGTGGATCTGAGCTGTTTGGAATGACTCACCCTCCCACTCCCCCCATCTCCTTCCAACACCTTCACCACACGGTTCAGCCTGCACGAATGCTGTAATGTGGCGTGTAGTCGGAGTAAGCCAGGTTAATGTCACAGTGGAAATGAGAAGAGACAGCACACTAAAGAAATCTTGTTTTGACATGTTGCTGAATATTTCACAAAACAGAGCAAGAGGATGAAACACAGTCCTGTTTCCTTTACATGCAGGTGAGGTAGTTGCTGTAAGGCATCCAGCTTGTGTTTTAGAACAGAACAACCCTGAGGTGAAACAGAGGTGCCTCTGAGGGACTCAAATTAGGCTCCCGCTGGTTCACTGTGAGGAATTTCTGCCATACAACTCGATCTGTTCTAATGTTTCAGATTGACGTAATGCAGTGTTTTAGACTTCAGCTACGAGTCAGAATTGTTTAACTAACTCTGACAGGAACCCCTTCAGCTTGATCGTCTTTGGGGTTCCTTGCTCACATGTCCTCCAGACCAGTTTATCCACCATGGAGCACCTGACCAAAGCCACTCTTCACACAAACTCCAGTGAAAGCTGCTATGAATCATAGAGCCAGTTTGATTTACATTCACTTGTGCAACTCTTCTGCTTGGTGGTTACTGTTAGTCGTCTCCAAGGTGATATTCTGTTATTCTCTCTTGCTGTCCAGTGTGGAGCAGAGGAGAACGCATTCTTCTTTTGGGTCTTAGTTGCTCCAGAGCATTTTTCTCATCAAGCTTTAGAGAGAAGGATAAAATTAATAATAAAATGTAAAAAGAACAATGGTCTGATTGCTTCATACTAATAATGAGCAGATGAAGATGAAGAAGAAAAAGAAGAATATAAACAGAAATAGAAATGATGTAGAAAAAATTTAAAGTAATATAAAAATACTGGAATCCAAAGCATTTTTTTCTAATGGTGCAGAATTATGGAATTGCATCAGAACTGAATAGCAGGAAAACACCAATAAGAACATGAACTTAAATCAAGTTCAATAATGCTCAACCAGGTTGCTCAGCTCAGAAGTGCTCAACTGGCTCAGATGTGCTGGAAGATGAAGCAGAGATGAAATAGATAGTAATTGCAAATTCCAAGAGGCTCTTACTCTATAGATCATCTGAACTTCTACGTACAAATCACCTCTGGCGGCACATGACGCACCACACCATCCAGAAATATCTCCTGAACAGTACAGCACTGTATAATTTGCTGTGTTTCAGGGTAATCAGCTAAGAAATGACACACTGACATAATGAACCATAATTGGATGCTAAATACATTCTGTATTGAGCTATATGTACATTTTATTCCTTCCAGCTATTAAGGAAAAAAATCACTTCAGAAACCCTAGAATACCTTCAAAAATATTCTACCGACAAACCAGACAAATCAAACCTACAGCCCATAGACAAATCGATTCCTATTGCAAATGAAAACTACAGCCCATAGGCAAATTAGTCCCCCTGCAAATTAAAACAACAGCCCATATACGGATTGATTCCTCCTGCAAATTAAAACTGCAAATTAAAAATAGTCCCCCTGCAAACTATAACCACACCCAAAAGACAAATCAACCCCCCCACAAATCAACACTGTAGCCCATAGCCAACCCAACGTCCTCCACCCCTGTCAACAAACCCAGCAGTGTATGAACCTCAGAGGTGCTTTAAAGTCTTGAGAATCAAACCTGCGCCGTCCCTTTCGCAGAGGGAATGCCCAAACCACAAGGCTACCAGCTAAGCTGCCTGATCATTGTCCACCAAAAACCTAAAAAGGAATGTGTGAAACACAAGCTTTGTGAAAAAAACATTGGGGTATTTTTCTAAATGTTTTAAAACAAACCATGATTGTCTTTGCTGTTTTCTGAGAAATTTACTACACTGGAAGCTGTTCAGAACTGTTTCAGATCTGTTCTCTTCATTTCTCTCATTGTTGGGATATAATTCAGTTCACAAAATGTAACATGTGCTTTTCTTTGTGCTTGTGATTGCCAGATGACCCAAGTGACTGTGGACATGAACTCAACAGCTGACAGCGTGATTCAGAGTCTTTTACACAACAACAGTCTGCCGGTGAGCGACTCTTCACACCTCAGACCTGTACAGCTCGGAGCTCAGAACTCTCATGGTCAACACTGTTGCAGTGATCTAAAGTGATGCAGCCACACAAATCTGTGAAGGGTCTTTTTGGAATCCAGAATGTGTAGATTTCATTTGACATCTATTATTTCACCATTGGCCCTCTGACTCCAAGTCCTTTATCTGACTCTCTTGGGGTTTTTTGACTGACTGGTATCAGCTCAGTTCAGTTTAATTCTACTCGCATTTTTTACTTTTCCATAACTAAAACCTGGTGCCATTCTTGGTACAGACTTGGCCGAGGTTCCAGGCATGCTGAAATGATATTAAACGATGATGTGTACATATTGGAGTTTACCGATTGGTTGCTATTGGATGCTATTGATTGTTATGTCAGTGTTGTTGACTGAACCAAGACAGATCACATTATTAAAGAAACTCAGGACTCGGCACTCTGACAGGAGCGTTAAACAGAGATTCGGACTCCACTCTCACTTAAGTCATACAAACAATAACTTGTGACTTGACCTAAACTTGGTAAAAAATGACTGGTGAATATCTCTGGTGTTAGCATCATGAAACATTTTAATTCTGGCAGAACGGAAGATTGTGATTGGTCAAAGCGGAGCTGGATGAGTGTTTACTACAGTAGTGCTCATGCTACAATGTTATGTTTGGCCGCTATAGCAACTAGTTACATAAGGGCAATACTAACTGTAGTGGAAAACCATCGGTCTGAAACCAAACTGAGTCAAACCGAACTGAAGCGAACCAAACTGGTACCAGTCAGTGGAGAACCTCCATCTGTTTCCAGTTGTGTTGGACGAGGTGTGTTGGGTCAGGAGTGTTGGATGAGGTCCAGGATTGCCTGAAGACCAGTTTGAGAACCACAGACATGAAGCATGCCTTCCTAATTTTTCAGCCATGTATGTGCTAGTCCAGACTTATCAAACATTGGACACTTTTACTTAAAACACACACAAGCATATGGTCTAATGAAGGCTGTCTTTGAATTTTTTGGAAATAAGTGGCAATCTCCTTCTGATTTATTTCACCGCTGTGACTAATGAATGTTCTTGGGAAGTGGTTGGGGAACCTTTTCACTGAAGGCTGTGGGATATCACCTTCGCCATGGGCGAAGTAGCCCATGAGGCACACACCTTCAGACAGTAAAGATTACCCTGGTGTAACAGTCACAGTCCTGCTCTCATGTCATTCAGCTTGCTTAGAACTTTTCTCACTAGATTCCCTGATGACTGTTCTCCAGTCAACCCGTCAAGATGAATGTTTTTAAAACGTTACAAGTTTCTTCACAGTCATATATTTCACCATCAAAATAAGTTTTTGGAGAACTAAAATGGGTTCCCTCTCTAAATAAGGTGGTGTTTTTATACCTTTAATAGGTTCTTCAGAGCCATTCATCTTACCATCAAAACAGTTACGCATTAGATGCGTTTAAACACAACTTTATATATTTCAGAGGTCTGTACACAAGAACACAAAGCAGAGCAAGCCAAAGAACTCAGTGTTACTTGAGATCTCACATACTTTATTTTTAAAAGTAGCCCAGCATTTAAAAGGTCACAGCCACTTTCCCCCACTCCACCCAGCAGGTGGGAGTATGTTCTAATTTAAAGCTTTTCTCACCAACTCCAATCCACCGGATATAGAAATATTATTTAGGATAAATGCTGATGGTCAGTATACATTCAAGGGTCAGCATTAAATCTCTCAACATGAAAGCCTTGATTACCTGGCTTGGGTGTATTAGAAAGCCAAGGGGTCCAAGAGGATTGAGTAAAAAGTGAATCAACCCCTAAAACCAAAAATTAGCAGTTTAGTTTATTGTAGCTCCACCTCTCACGCAAAAACAGCTAACAAATCAAAGACATTCGAGGAAGAACATTTTGTACAAAAGATAAAGGCTTTAAAGGAACACATAGAGAGATTGTGCCATAATTTGGAGACCCTGGTGTTGGTCAGTCTGAATTTAGGACCATGCTTTAGTGTGTAACAAAGCTTGTGATATGCGGAGCAAAGAATGACGAGAGTGACAATAAAATTAATTCTGTAACAGGTCAAGAATCATTTATTCATTATTTTCTGACCTGAAACAGTGCCTGTTGCTGCAAGACAGTAAATTAATAATCCAAGTGACATTCGAATGAGATTAATATCCTGATCACGTTCCTCCACACACTCTGACACATTCTGTTTGCCTTGAAAATAATGTCTTTTGTGTGTAAGAACTGTTAGATGGAGGACTAGCTACTTCTCTGGTAGAATCTTAGTTTTCCCCTGGTCAGACTGGATTTAGGAACAGACAGATCATTTCCATAAGACATGAGTGTACGAATATTGGAGGAGGGCCAGAAAACATTATGAAGGGTAAAAGCTCAAGAGAAGGCATGCCTCAGGTGTTAGTTTTAGGTCCGAAAGTTTTCTTTAGCATCTCCCAACCATGCAGGCAGATATTCTCTGTTCCACAGGTTTTTATTACCTGTCTCAAGTGTGTCTCAAGAAACTAAACTATGGACCTAAACTATGGACCATTGGGTCCAAGAGGAACTTCTGAAGAGGTGTATAATTTTGGGCATATCATGATAAAAAGACCCAGCATTGGTCAGAAGTGAACAAGTACAGCAACAGGGAGGAATAATTTAGGGAAGCTTTTCTGCAAAGAGGCACTAGACAGTTTTGGCCTTTAAATGTTGACAGAGGGATTTCTCTGCATTTTTTTGAGAATTTGAGAGAGATCCAGCTCCTGGAACAGAAACAGTAATAAAGAGTGAGGTATTTAAGAGTTTCTGATTTGAACAGTGTGGAGAGCGACTCGTTTTGTGAGGCTAACTGTATCTTATTTTGTTCTGGGAGCTGAGCAGGTGGGCAGCTGCTCTGTTTACTGTGTGCTCATTTTGGCATTTCCTGTCTTTCATATCTCCTTCTTCCTGTTTCCTGTCCTTCTCTTCTAAACATAATGACCGCTTCCTGTGTGCAGGGGATGGTCTCAAACTACCAGCTGTGTGTGGGACACGAAGGAGAGGAGGAAATGTACCCGCTTATCGGTGAGGACACACTGTGGTGTTTTTTTTTCTTTTTTTTCTTTCTTCAAATAAATGCATTTTCTTTAAATAGTTTCACACGACAAATTAGTTTTTGGGTTGTTTTTGACCATTCCTATTGGTCCGTTAATCAAAACCAAGAAGAACAGCTTTACAATAAATGTTGGAACATTGCTGTGAAGGTTTTATTGTAGCTGAGAGAATTAGTGTGGTCAGGTACTGACGCTCAAACATTGATTTGAGGGTTTTATTGCAGCTGAGGGCATTAAAGATGTCAGGTTCAGATACTGGAACATTGCTGTAAGGATGTTTTTGCAACTGAGAGCATTAAAGGGGTCAGGTACTAATGCTGGACCGTTGCTGTGAGGATTTTATTGAAGTTGAGAGCATTTATGAGGTCAGGTACTGATGCTGGAACATTGCTGTGAGGGTTTTATTGCAGTTGAGAGCATTAGTGAGGTCAGGTACTGATGCTGGAACATTGCTGTGATGGTTTTATTGCAGCTGAGAGCATTAGAGAAGTCAGGTACTGATGTTGAAACTTTGCTGTGAGGTTTTGACAACATACTAATGAATCGCTCCAGAGAACCCCACAGCCTAAAGCCAATGAGTTTTATAGCCCTGTAGGCCACAAGCACGGTGACCTTCTACACATGTGTGGCTCCAGAGCCCACTCTACTGGTCAGTGCTTCTCTGTGGAGATACAAGCTGCATATAAACACCAGCGTAATCAGCAGGGGCACTGTAAAGCAACCCCACTGGGCACATTTGGACTGTTATTTTTGAATACTTCTGTTTCAGGTCATGAGCTGCCCTTCAGTATCCTCCTGCATGCACTGCACTCTGCCCATGGCCACACACACAAGCTGCAGCAGTCTGCTGATGGTCCCAACACTCAGCCAACATCGCTACGATTTGCACTGAGGACCAAACCTACTTCCTACACACAATCTCACACAGGTCAGTGTAACTGTTCCAGACACTCATAAACACATTCATTCTCACATAGCTAAGTTTAACTGTACCAGACAGTTATAAACACACACAATCTCACACCGGTGAGTTTAACTGTACCAGAGACGTAGAGATACACATGTGTTTATGAAAATTATTGCTCTGTGAAACCACTCCAGGTGAGATCGTCTAAGATGTGAATTCCCAGGAACTTGGTGTTTTTTCCAATCTCAACCGTGGAACTGTGGATGCTGAGTGGTGTGTTGGTGGAGCGAGTTCTCCTGAAATCGATGATCATTTCCTTAGTTTTGTCCATATTCAGTGACAGGCTGTTGTCACTGCACCAGGCAGCCAGCTGCTGCACCTCATCTCTGTACGCCGACTCATCGTTGTTGCTGATGAGCCCCACGATGGTCGTGTCGTCTGCGAATTTGATGATGAGGTTTGAGCTGTTCAGGGCAGTGCAGTCGTGAGTTAGGAGTGTGAACAAAAGTGGACTGAGAACACAGCCCTGAGGAGCTCCGGTACTCAGCCTGATGATGCTGGAAACGTTTTCGCCTATTCGGACAGACTGAGGTCTCTCTGACAGAAAATCCAGTATCCAATTACAGAGTGAAGTGCTCAGTCCTAACTCGCTCAGTTTCACACACAGTCTTTGGGGAATGATCATTTTAAAAGCCGAGCTAAAATCTATGAACAGCAATCTAACATAAGAGTCTTTATTGTCCAAGTGTGAGAGGGACAGGTGAAGTGCAGTGGATAACATGTCATGAGTTGACCTGTTTGTGTGATAGGCAGTGAGTGTGGGAGGTTGCTCTTTACTCGTGCCATGACAAGGCACTTCATGGTGATAGGGGTCAGAGCGATGGGCCGGTAGTCATTCAGGCAGGAAACTGAAGATATCTTTGGCACTGGGATGATGGTGGTGGACTTGAAGCATGCTGGGAAGATCATCTGGCTCAGTGAAGTGTTGAAAATGTCCGTGAACACCTCAGCGAGCTGATCAGAGCAGTCTCTCAGCACACGACCTGGAATGTTGTCTGGACCGGTGGCTTTTCATGGGTTGATTTTGGAGAAGGTTCTCCTCACATCAGCCGCAGGCAGAGAGATGCAGGTGATGAGAGGTGTTGCTTATGTCGTCTGCGTGTTGTTCAGTGCATCAAATCGTGCATAGAACTTGTTCAGTTCCTCAGGGAGTGTGGCATCCCCCTCACAGCTGCTTGGTGCTGGCTTGTATTGGGTGACAGCCTGGATGCCCTGCCACAAACTGCGAGAGTCTTTTGTGTTATTGAAGTGGTTCTGGATTTTTGTGGCGTTCGCTCGCTTTGCTTGGCGGATAGAGCGAGAGAGGTTGGCCCTGGCTGTTCTGAGGGCAGCTATACTCCCGGACCGGAACGTAGCATCTTTCTCTCTCAGCAGCGCACGCACCTGTGCTATAAACCAGGGTTTCTCATTGCTCTAGTGGTGAAGTTCTTCAGGACGGTAACATCCTCTCTGCACTTAGAGATGTAGCAAGTCACAGATTCTACAAATTCATCCAGGTTAACACCACTGTCATACGTCGCCACCTCTCTAAAAATTTTCCAGTCAGTGCATTCAAAACAGTCCTGGAGTGCTGAGACAGCTCCACTGGGCCAGACTCTGATGGTTTTCCTGGCCGGTCTCGTACGTTTCAGCAGCATTGAATATGTGGGTCGCAGCATCACTGTAGCGTGGTCAGAAGAGCCTATGTGTGGGCGCACTGCTGCTTTGTAGGCACCACGCACGTTGGTGTAGACTTTATCCAGTTCTCCCAAAGTTCACATGTTGATGGAATTTGGTGAGAGCCGCCTTCAGGTTTGCGTGGTTGAAATCACTGGCGATGATGAAAAACCCGTCCGTGTGCACGGTCTGGAGTTTGCTTACGGCTTTGTACAGTTTGGCCAGCGCCATGTTGGCATTAGCGCTAGGCGGCAAGTACACAGCTACGATTAGCACCATGGACAATTCTCTCGACAGGTAAAACGGGTGGCACTTTGACTCTATTTCTTCCGATTTCAAGCAAGGTGCTTCTGTCGTAGTTGATACGCATCTTACTTGATTAAAAACAAAACGAAAAGTACCCAAAAACGGATGAGAAAGAGTATGAAAACACTGAATACCCTGGAGCGCTTTAAGCCACTGCTGCTCGCGGCGCTGCCGGAAGCAACAATGTTTTAACTGTTAACTGTGTGATCAGTTAGATGAAGGATTAACAGCTTCTCTGGTAGAATCTTATTTTTACGGGCAGCTATTAATTTTAAGTCTTGATTGAATTTTTCTCTGGTAAAATCTTAGTCTTCTGAAACCTCTTAACTTTTTGGTGGAATGAAACTCACAGACGTTTGTTGCCCTGGATAAACATTGTGAATGTAAATGTTATGGCCAATGCATTAGTAGTAAACATTGAACTGTTTGGGAAGGGGTAACAATTGGATTGTAGACTCCCCACACCAGGCATCACCAAATGTATAATGAAATTGATTAGGAAACTTTTACATTTATTTGCCTGCGGCTAATTTTATTTGTGATCAAATAGTTAGTTGTGCACTGGAAATGAACAATAAATATTGTAGAAACTATATGAAAATGTGGACATAGGGAAAGGCTATATGACTTCAGTTTGGATCCTTTTGGATTTAATAACTGGACCTCAGTGACATTTAATTGAACACCCCTACCCTACACCATCGAATAATGTGAAAAGACTAACATAACACACTCTCACAGATGAGTTTACTAACATAAAACACAGAAAAATGTGTAATACAATGAGTTGCAACTGATTTGTTTTGCAATCAGCTAATAACTGTCTTTGTAGTACGCCCATCCCATAATAAAAGCAGATAAATTTGGATTCAAAATCAATCCCACCTCCAAATGATTTCTTAGATTACAAGGAACCCATGGATGAACCTGTCTAGTGCAGACCTCCACTCACTGGCTGGGCAGTGTGTTTACACTGAATAATTGCTCTGAATTATTTGAACTCCACTTTAATATAAACACGATGTAATGACACAAAATCCCATGAGTAGATTAACATAATATGGGTTAGAGTTTCAGTATTTCCAGATTATAATTAGAAAAGGCCCTTTATCCTTCCGCGCCCACTGAGAGCCAGTCATTAGCTAATGAGTGAATGGGAGCTAAATAGAAATTGTCACGTCCTGTTAATTAGACAGTTAGGGCTCAGTCAGTACAGGAGCTCTCCTGAGACTCAAAACCACTCAGGTGGAGTTTCGCAGAGCAATAATGCTTCAGTGTGTAGTAATACTTGCGGTAGGCGGAGCAGGAAATGACGAGAATGATTTCTTTTCAGGAGAAAGTCTTCTTTTTAGGAGGATTCCCTCTGAAACAGGTCAAAAACCATTTATTCATTATTTTTGGACCAGAAACAGTGCCTGCTGATGCCTGACCCACACTGCAAGACTATCATCTAGCATGGGGTTCTAAATGAATTAATATTTAGTGTGCAGAGCGGCCGCTATTCGTATCTGTATTTGTATTTGTTAAAAGGGAGAATTATTCGTATCCGGGCGGGGGATGCAGAATATCTAAAAGGGAAAGTGATCAATCAGTCTCACATGAACACACCACTGCGCACAGTGTGAACAGCACGAAATTCCTCCTCTGCATTTAAACCCATTCACCAAGTGATGTAGCAGGCAGCCATGAATTCTGCATCCATGTGGAGCAGTGTGTGGAGATAGTACCAGGGAGCAGTGTGTGCGGAGTGTACCGAGGTGCGGTGTGTGGGAACGATACTTTCTCAGGGTACCTCAGAGGTTCCTAGCAGTCTGGGGGATTTGTCCGAATACAGTATTCATAAAAAACTCGTTATTTGTGCCTTTCTGAATACCGTATTTGTATTTGGCTCCACCCCTAGTCCTGTGTGTTATTAGAATGCGATTAATATCCAGATCATATTCTTCCATACACACTCTGTTCAGCTTGGAAAAAATGTCTTTTGTGTGTTATCTGTTAGATGGTGGACTAACTACTTCTCTGGTAGAATCTTAGTTTTCTGAAACTTCTAAACTTATTTTAGTGGAACACAAAGCACAGATGTACGTGGCTCTGGATAAATACTGCAAATGTGAATATCATGGCCAATGCATGGCTAGTAGACATTGAACAGATAGGAATTAGGAATGATCGTCAAATAATGTGAAAGACCACCCTGAAAAGTCTGGACACAAGGTGTTTTCAATAAAACAAAGCACTGGCGACCTCAAAAAAATGGATCCCTCATCCCCTTAACAAAAATGAAAACAGCTGCAGCGGCTGAAAAAACCTACCTCACTTGACTTTGACTTGACTCAAAAAGATAATAAATCTTGTTCAGAAATTAACAGAATTTATTTCGAATCTATCAAGAAGGAGCTCTGTCATTGACTGCCCCTTGACCAATGACATGCCTGCTTTTCTCTGCACTGTGCTCTACATCCAGACTCATCAGTGAACTAAGTGAATAGAGAGAAACTGCTTTAATGAAAGTAAAGACCAGGAGATGTGCTCCTGCACTGATGTTCCACTGACCTCAGATCACACATTCACATACAGTAAATTGAGCATTTGGCTGACGCTCTTATCCAGAGCGACTTACAGTCATTAGTTACAATGATTGTCTTGGTCAGGGACACAGTGGGGGTTTGAACCTGCGACTTTGGTAGTCAAGTTCATAGGTGAGAGTTTTACCCATTAGGCTCCTACCACCCCAATAACAAAAGAAACACAATCAACTTACACACACACCATCATATGCATGCAATACACTATATACACCATCACACACACACTACATATACACTGTCACACATGTTAAACAGTGGTGGTTCTGGACCAAAATGACTGGTGGATTCGAGGGGAGTCCAGTGTGTTGTTAGGGGAGCACATATAACGTCTGTGCGAACTACGGCATACCACGGTGTGTGTGGGGGGTGTTGCGAGTGTGTAGAGCTTTAAGTAGTCCGTCTAGAACGCACATAGCTTTAGATCCGTCCTTCAAGCCAGCGCATGTCGCAATAAGAAATTTATATTTAAATGTTTGGCTGTTCAGTGCAGGGGGGCCATAAGGGGCCCTGGCCCCTGTGTAGAACTGCCTATAAAGACTAAGATTGCCTCTAACCTTTTTTGGGGAGCTCTGTCTTGACTCTTCCCCTATCGCTCTTGGTGTTTACATGGACTTGGTTTTGACTAGTCCTGGACTTGTCTTGGACTCAACAAAGTTGGTCTTGTTTGCAGATAACAGAGCTATATTTTTAAACTCCTTTAGGATTCGGGCTTGACTTGGACTGGAACCTCTTTGGACTTGAACCTGTTTGAACTCAGTTTTCACTAGTCCTGAACTTGGGATCAACAAAGGCTGTCTAGATTGCAGCTCTGAGTTCATGAGACTTTCTGTAATTGGCCTAAGCCTCAAACTGTGTTGGGAATCCTGTAATGTGGACTGGTGGATGAGCGGTGAAATGTAGGCACAGATCTGTAGCTTGTGATTGAATAGAAAAGTGTCTACAATTGCTAGTCATCTGAGGCTATCTGAGTACTCATTACTGGCTTCCTGTTGTTCCCCAAGAACATATAATCACAACTGCAGTTCCTGTCACTTCATACACTCTGCTCACACACTTCCGGTACCTGAT
>JBBKCR010154033.1:0-17576 GCA_037577295.1 Ladigesia roloffi
TCTATCTATCTATCTATCTATCTATCTATCTATCTATCTATCTATCTATCTATCTATCTAGCTATCTAGCTATCTATCTATCTAGCTACCACCACCTCTCTCTTCCTAAAAGACTTCCTCTCTTCTTGGAAGGCTTTGCACCAGATTTTGGAGTTTCCGTCGGAATTTTTCCCATTCATTCTGTAAAACATTTCTGAGGTCAGGCATGATGGACAAGAAGTCCTGGCTGGCAATCTCTGTTTCAGTATATACTAAAGGTATTGGATGGGGTTGAGGTTAAGGCTCAGTGCAGGCCAATAAATCTCTTCCAAGCCAAATTCATCCAACCATGACTGTACAGACCTTGCTTTCATGCTGGAATAGGTAAGGGCTCCCCTTAAACTGTATGCAAAGTTGGAATCATGGCATTTTCAAATGTCTTGGTAGAGTGAAACATTAAGTCTACCCTTCACTGGCCTAGTCCAAACTTGAAAAATAGTATAGCCTTCATAATCCTCCCTTAATGTAAATTTGAAATGCATATATTGAACCTAAGAAATATTTATGGGAATCTCACAGGCAGGAGATTTGAATAAAAAAATGGATGATGGTTGAGTTCTATATGTATGTAGTCATTAAGGTACACGTGCTACAACTTATCTTGAACTTATCTTCCACTTATGATATTTTTGTGGTTATAATTCCCAAAAAACTGCTGTAATTCATTTCTCACATGATTTTTGCAACCATCCATATAGGGTTTTCAATGTAAAATAGGCATTATAGGCTTTTTTTAATCTCAACAAAACAACATGGTTTTACACTATATGTGGGTGCTCTTGGAACGTAACCCCTGGGAAAAGCACTGTTCTGAATGGCTGCCCTGCATTTAGCTGCTTTTCAAAAGTGGTCTGGGCTTATAAATTCCCACACCAGCTTCAAGATGAGCTGGATTAATTGATGGAACTGAACTGCTGTAGGATTTGTTTAAATGCAGTGGCAGCAAATGCTGGCTGTTTTCCTGTTTGTTTTTCCAATAGCATGTGGACTGTTTGGAATGGGGGAGTAAACGATACATTTACAAATGTCATTACTAATCTGTACTGCAATAAACAGGTCATTATTTTAATAAAGCAAAGACCATTCATGTCTATAAGTGCTGCATGAACTGAAGGTGTTTCTTGCATACTGATACTGAATATGGAGAGATTCTACTTGCACAAGGGGCACTTTCATGTCTTCTGTGAAATGATGACTTGGCCACATGATTTGAACAATAATTATTATTAAATCAGTTGAACCAGTTTTCTTGATTGAAGAGCATACGTGAAGTGTCTACCAATGTCATGTCTTCTGTACCTGTAATCTGACTGCAAAAATCCCCCAAAAATACTGCTAGATGAAGTGGTTACTTGATGTAACAGTAAGTGCGACAGTATGCAGTGATGTTTATGGTTGTCTTCACAAGGTATGAAGATGCTGCTTCAAATTAATAATAATAATAATAATAATAATAATAATAATAATAATAATAAATAATTACATTTCAGGTGCACCCACCTCTGACAAAGCTGTTCAACTTTGCATACACACCACACACACATAGCTTAATCTCCACAGAATGGCAATGGCAAAAGAACAGGGAGTCCTGGAGCAGCTGCCTGAGATCAAATGCAACTGAACAGTAGTGACTGTAACTGCAGCAAAGTGGGATCAACAGGAATAACAAATACTGAACATATTGCTTTTGTCTTTCATTTACATTTTGTTTGCCAGTTATTGCTTGATGTAACCAATAAAGAGGATCTATGCAAAATAGCTTTTGAAAAGTGTGTCATATATACAAAAAAATAATATTAATCATATACTAATCATAACACAGTGCTGATACACAGCTCTGGAAATTACAATAATAACCAATCCAAACCAGTGTCAGTTGAATTCCTACACAAGCACCAATACTGAGGTATTTGGTGATCGCCTGAATCAAATCTTGTTTAATGAGGAGTAGTATAAAAAACACATCTGTAATCAACACTCTCCTCCTGCAATGTAATCAGTTGGATGGCAAACAATACTAGAAGTACATCAAATGTAATTATTGCCATTTTGTTTAAGAGTAAACAAGAGCTTTGTTTCAATTATTAAATTTCTGTGAGCACGGCATTGTTTCCCTTATTTTTATGTCTTGTCATTTCCTTTAAAAAAATGCTTTTTTGGGAATTAGTAGTAATATTACCAGCAGTTTTTAAAAAATCTCTAGTTGCTTATAAATGGTCAGACCTGAGAAACTGAATATTTTCAAAGAAGTCTCTTATTTACTTTCAGAGCTGGATCTAACTAAGGGCAAAGTGTGAATTGCCTAGAAAGTAAAAATATCCACTAATGACTATGACTAGTGCATGTAGTGAATAGCAGAACAGACAAAGTGTTAAACCCTGTCAGCTATACTCAGCTATGTTAATGGAGCATTTGGTTATTGAAGAAGAATTCTAATAAAGCTGGTCTATTAATAGAAAGGTCTGTTTTTATGCAGGAAACAAATGTGGGCTGCAGAGGAATTACCAATTCTATTGATTGTGGAAGAGTGGTCAGATTAATCAGTGTTTGACAAGAGCTCAGCATTAGCAGGTTTTTCGATTGTGGTCAAGCAGGCATACGTACTAGTGGTGGTGGTGTTGGTGGTGGTCAAGCAATCACAACCCTCAGACTGAAATGTTGTTTGTTGTGAAGCAGGAACTGCAGTCTTCATATTTTTGGATCCCCAAATGCTCTTTTACTGGCCTGGCCCTTTTGGTTGGAAAGATACTGAAATTCTCACGACCTATCACCTTTTCTTCCCCAGTCAACCAGCACCGTCCTCCATGTCAGCACAAACACATTCGTGCAGCTGCAGTTTTTGCTTTTGTTTACCAGTCCCACCATCATCACGACACTTTGACTTTAGGTTCAGCAGCTACAATAATGGAGCACAAAAAATTTAACTGCTGTTAGCTACCTAATCAATACATAATTTCAATGATTTACCATCCCTAATATTATTGTTAGTATTATTGTTGTTGTTGTTGTTATTTATACGGTACAGAATTGTTGTGTAAACCTCTGTGATTATTAGTTTAATTTCATTAAATAGAATGCTGTTTATACTTCAGCATGGATAATAATGCCCCAATGCTTTTAGTTCATTAATGAGTGTTTATAGGAAACAATAGGGTTAAATAACCAATAGAATATTATCTACTCATGCGTATTATGTTCCTCTGCCATATCTATGTAGCTATATAGGTGAGTTTTTCCCTCATTTAGGCTTTCAGATGTGAAACCACTAACATGAGAAACATTGGAATTAGTGAGACTAATCTTGTAAGGGGTAATGTCTCTAGGCATTAGGAAGGCTGTCAGAAAGTCTGAGATATGCCCCTGAATGTAAAAAACCTTCCTTTAGAAGGTAAAGAGCAGCAGCAGGAGCCATTACTGAAGGACATACATGGTAAACTATGTAATGCTATGACTGTTATTTGCTTTAAATAAAATATGTAATGCTTTTTAATCTCCAAAGTGTGTCCGTAAAAGACACAAATGTTTCCGTGCAATGCTGTTAATGTATCTCTTGTACTATAATTCAATAGTTCTGCAAAACCATTTCTATATACCAAAATCACATTTTTGTCATTTTGCTTTTGCTACACTGTAATTAAAAGCATTCTACAGTTGAGTGCAAAAAAGATTGCATCCCTGCACTTTAAAATTGCAAACGGTGTTGAACAAAAAATATGTATATTCATGAAAGCATTATTTAATTGCTTAAATATTGTTTCATTCCATGTAAGTGTGCCTCAGAAACTTCATCTAGTGTCTCAGACGAGTAGTCTAGCACCTCCCCTTCTCGTGAAGCTGGTTTCAGGCCAGAGCGAAGGTCTTTGTGTCTTAAAGTAAGCAATGGATTCCTGTATATGTTTATCCCAAAACATGCCAGACTTCTAGAGTCTGCACTTGACTTTTGAGATGTGGACTTAATTCTGTCTTCCGTTCTCACGTGGTTATCGAGCCATTTTTCAGGCAGCTCATTTAGTAAGTTTCATTATAAAAACAAACCCCTCAATTTCCCCCCTTAATTACCCCTAAACCATACAATAAAATCAAAGAGAATTAAGGGAAAACATGCACAGATTATGGCTGATGAGGGGGTAAAACTATTGCATTTTCCCCTTAGTGTTTAAAATGTGCCACTTATATAACATAATCTCCTGAAATAACGTCTGAATTTTAAGATTAAGGGTTTTCACACTCATTCCTTAAGTCTTTTAACATTTTAAGTGTATTTTGTTTTGTAGTGTTTTCTGTGTCTTTCACTCATTGGTAGAGTATTGGTGTGTCCATGTTTCCTCCATTTTTGAATTATGGTCTTCACAGTTGGTACTGGTTTACCTAAACGCTCTGACCCTTTTTTATATCCACCTCCAGCTTTAAGAAAATGTACCAGTTTTATTTAGATGTCTAAAGTGTACAGTGAATCAATAATGTGATTTTTTACATTATTCAACCAAGGTCAAATTTTTGCAATCTACATAACTGTATACAAAAACAATATAGAAGTTGCAAATAAAAGTTAATATTGGCAGAAAGTCACTCCTAACATTTTGATAATTCAGTGAAGTTAACTGATAATTCTATCACTTCTTTAGTGCCTAACTTTAATTATGGCAAAATTGTTAAGTTACTATATAGAGGGGACAATTCGCTGTAATAATAAGTACAGTTATAACTGTAACCTTGCTCACTCAAATGTATTTTCCCTTACAACTCACAAAATTCCACAAAAGGGGAATGAATGTGAATATATCCTCTGAAGAAAGCCGAAAGTTTATGGGTAAACAAAACAGTTGGCAAACGTCTTCATTTTGAAACAAATCATAAAATGTGTGGTGTTTTGCTTCATTTTCTCACAATAACAAGGGACTCCTCAAAGCTGTGTGATGTTTTCTATTTGTTGGTACTTGGTACTTGATTTTTTTTAAGCATGAATGGATTACCCCAGACTTCTATTATTCATTCATTCATTCATTCATTCATTCATTCATTCATTCACCATTCATTCATGCATCCATCAGCCACAGCTTTAAAAACGCTGACATATGAGGTGATTAACAGGATCCCATTTCAGTAGTCCCTGTCAAGGGCTGAGATATTTTAGGCATATATTTTAAAAAGCAGGAAAAGTGTGTATTGATATCTAGATACCAGGGTTGAGCATTTCCAAAACAGCAGGACGTGTGCTGTGTTCCCATATTGTGCTGGATTAAATGTCTTTCAAATCCCCCAGATCTTAATTCAACTGAGCAACTGTGGGATGTACTGGACAAACTGATTCATGCAGGCGCCACCTCACATATTGAATGATTTGGAGGATCTGTCTCAGTGGCTCAGTGTTGTTTTGATGGCACAGGACAGACCTACACAATTTTAGACAGATTGTTCTAATGTTATGGCTGATTTAGTACACACTCTTCTCTTGACTTTCATTTGGCAAAAGGGGGAGGTTCTAATGCAGAACTGACCTTCACCCAACTCTGAGATATGCTCCTAGCAATGGTGCCTTACTGTGCACAGACTTTGATATGGGGGGTACAAGCAGCTCTGCCATCCCCCCAAACCTTGAATGTGAGATCCGTACTGAAATTGCTACGATCCTATCTGATGATCATTTAACTGTTGCAGACCCTCTCATATGTGCCTTATTACTGAGGACTGCCAGAGCTGCTGGCTTTGTGACTACAAATGAAGAGTACTTCTCTTCCTCATTCCTGTGCTCTCAGCAGCATTCAAGAGTGAATCCAAGCAGCCTTTTGTTCAACCTGGCTCTCATTACAGGTATACATAGTCATGCGATTATTTTGCTGTTCGCTGTCCAAGCTGAGAAAATAAGATTCACCGCAGATATGATGCTGCATTCACCCGTTAGGTCACATTAACTACACTAATTGCTCAGCTCAAGGTCATTGGACAAACAAATGTACTCAACATGAGGTTTTGGTAAAGAGACTTATTAACCAACACACAGATTTATGGATAATTCGTTATGGCCTGTTGCCGTGGATGCTCATTACATGTCTGTATGCACGTGCTCACCCCGTCACCTCTTGTGGGGGTGACTGCAACGGGAGTGGAAGATTGGGACTTCACAACATCAACACCGGGGCCTGTGGGAGTAATAATCTGCCCTTGACTACGCGACAGCTATGTAATCTTGTAATTCAGTAAACTCATCTGTTACATGATCGTGAACACTGTAATAAGAGAAAACATCTTTCCCAGATTTGCACTTCATCTATAAGAGCCGATGAAAGCTTGGTTGCATAACGAACACACAGAGGTCCTGTTGACGTTACAAAATGATCCTCAGTACAAAACAATTACTTGAAGTGGTTTTCTGGGACCATTTTGTATCTGATAGGAGAAGAGTATTCAAACAGGCGCCAATGGGAATTTCGTCTCAGCCTCAGTCAGATGGAGAATCTGAAATCTATATTAAAGTAAACTGGCCACAGCTGTCAGGATTTGGTCAGTTGCATTGAAGTTGCTCTCCTGACATCCATGAGAATGTACTTGCTTGTGAAGTTCATGTTATCATATGTCCAAAAGTTATTCAAGAGCATTCTCTGAAGCATTCAATAGATATAGAGTCAAATACTTTTGGGTCTTTGCCATCATGCATACCAGTTTGCTGTGCCTGATCATTTTGCATGGCAGTCAAATGGACATTTGGTGTCTAAGTAGGCAGTTCTTGGACACTTTAAGGGATGAAAAGCATCGTCATTTTCAGGCAGAGGTCTGGCTTGCAAGAGTGATGAGAATAATGTGATGCCACAATAACTGTTTTTGGACTGGTTACCAAAACATAGTAAACTGAATGATCTCTTTGTCAAAAGAGATCATTCAAGTTGTTGGAGATGTTGCATTTTGTGTCTTTGTACTAGAACAAATTGTTAGTTTCTTATATTACTACTCCTATATCATCCAGGGATCTTTGCCCCTGTATATCCTGACAAACTGGGCCTGATGCTATTCAGATGCTTTGAGGACACAGACTGAGATTTACATGTATTTTTCCCTTCTGCCCCCCTCTTTATTTTCTCTGTGTGGAAATGACATTTCCAGAAGGCACTTTATAACCTTGAGCAAGGTGCAATCTCCATCTGATTGACAATTCACATCCCAGGATGTAATGGGATGTGTATTGATATTTGTATGGTGCCATTCATGCAGGTTTCAAGGGGAGCAAGGTCTCACATACTGAAAGAAAAACACATACACAGAGTTGTGACATTTACCAACATATTAATCCCTATTACCAGTCATGAATGCAAGTGATTTCTGCACCATAATGACAGTCCCTTATTCTCCTATGCCAGGCTTCTTCTTTCAGCTTCATAAACTTCAAGATACTTTTTTTTATCACATTTATGCATGTACAACATGGAGTGGAATGTGCTCTTGATGGTGCAAAATATTTATAATAAAATGTAAACAAGTGTAAACAAGGTCTGGATTGTGCAAATGAACAGAATTGACTATGAAGCAGAGTCCTAGTTGCTGACATGAATAACAGATGGCAGGTTAGATATAGTGAGTTCAGTCTGCTCTCTTACTAGGAGTTCAGACCTAGATTTTGTATTATATAAATAATATTTAATACCTGCTATGATGCTATATGTGCCAATTTCTCAAGTAGCAAAAAAAAACCATGGCAAAAAAACATATGCATTATTTGCCTTGTAAACAATGATCCCATCCATTGACTACCCCTTAATCCCGCACTTGGGGTGGAGGGGAGGGTTCTGGAGCCTATCCCAGCTGCAACGGGCAAAAGTCCGGTACACCCTGGACAGTCACCAGCATGCATTCACACTCACACTACGGGCAATTTAGTCTGCTCAAAGAACCTATCCCGTAACACGCATGTTTTTGGCGGTGGGAGGAAACCGGAGTTCCCGGAAGAAACCCACGCGGCCACGGGGAGAACACGCAAACTCCACAAAGAAAGACCCTGTGCCCGACCCGGGAGTCGACCCCCCAAAACCTTTTTGCTGTGAGCCAACAGCACTAACCCTTTTGCTACCGTCTCACCCTCCTTGTAAACATTAATATGGTTAATCAGATACACTTACCATAGAGGTGTACTTTGTAAGTACCATATCTGGCGAATTTTGCTGCACACTAGAAAGGACCACCATTTATATGTGATTTCCATTCCCTAACTGCAGGGTGCAGTTGACCTGGAGCCACTTGGGGATATAGGTCTTGCTCAGGAATCCAGTGGCTGTATGCTGAAGTTAGGATTCGAACCCATGATCTCTTGGTCCAGAGGCAAGTATACTACACTAGGCCACCACCACCACTAACTAGATATTATTCTGGTGGTAGATTATTCCTAGCACAGCAGTGACAGTGAAGATTTAGAAGTTTATAGGGTGCAACATATTTTAACACTTCTTTAGTGTCTCTGCTATGTTGAGAACAGGCCTCTCAACAAAAATATGCAGTTAAAAGAGGACATGTGGTCAGAAGCTGATCACTGATTAAAATCAGGTCAATGACTAACACAAAGTGCACATGTCATTTATATTATCTACACTATGTGGACAAAAGTGTTGAAACATATGTTTTTCAAAGGTTTGCCCTGGGCCCCTTACATCAAGTGAAGGATTATCTTAATGCTTCAGCATACCGAGACATTTTGGACAATGCCATGCTTCCAACTTTGTGGACACAGTTTGGGGAAGAACATTATCTGTTCTAGCATGACTGTGTCCCAATGCACAAAACAAGATCCATGGCCGGATGAGATCACTGTGTAAGAACTTGACTGGAAGAACTAGTCCTGACTTCAACCCCATCCACAATTCTACATAAACACATCAAAATCTTTCAAGAACAGTGGAAAGACTTCCAAGAAGTCTGTTATCACTGCAAATGGAGAGACCAATACAATATTAAAGCCTTTTTGGCATAATGGTCAGGTGACCCAATACTTTTGTCCATATAATGTATGTCACTTTTGTGTGGAGAATAGTCCATAATTCAAACAAAAGGCGATCACTGGTGGCACAACAGACTGTGAAAACAACACAGATTGAAATTAATAGCATTTGCACTAGAACACAGAAATGTGACAAAGGCAAGCATGTAGGAGCAAACAACAATTTTAGACTGTTTAATTTGTTGTATTTAATTTGATAATCATGAATTCCTGCTGCAAACCTCTGTAAAGATTGTCATTGCTTCACCCCAGATTGTGACTTTTGGCCACTCTACTGTTCACCTTGATGCCATGGGCTTTTTCTTTCTTGTGTACTGTTGCCCTGCCAGATCTGCACTATTACAAGCATGATCTTCAGTTGCTTTACTGTTAATTGTGTCTGTTCCTGTTTCCTGTCAGGCTGTGTATCAGGATGGATATTTCTGAGCCTGTTTGTGTTTAACATAAAATAAGAAAAACCTTCAATGATCCCGCAGGTGGGAAATATGCATTGTTACAGCAGAAAATGGACAAAACAAAGGTAAGATTAGCAAAAATGAGATAAAAAAAACTATACAACACAACAGTATAGTATAAAAAGCACACTATAGAAATAATATGAAAATATACATTTGCCCATCCTTCCACTGTGAGAAGATATCTCAACTACAACCTGATGTGTGTAAATTTGAGTGGGAATACTTAGATGGTGAGAAGTAGAAAATGCAATCCAAAGGTGCCATGCTAGTCCTCCAGGGAGCCGTCTTTTCACGGAGCCATCTAAGATTTGAACATGCAGAGATCTGAAGGCTCAGTAGTGCAGCAAAAAGTTTTGTGACATTACCACAGATTTTTTTAACTGCAAATCCCACCCTGAGTATACATTTGCACCTTCTTTGCCACTATGTGCACTTTTAGCTAGTGTTTACAGAAACAGATACCCTTGGCCCGGTGGTGACCTTGGATTTTAGGTCTTACTCTTAAAAAGTTGGTCTTCATTAGGGAGAATAATATTATGAATAGGCATCTCTTAACTTACTTGCATTGATAATAGTACATCTGCAAGGACATGCAAACATTTTGTCTTCAAACAAGTGGCTGATTGTCATGAACAAAAGTGAAGTGTCCAAAAAAAGCCCCTCAGTGCAGCTCTCTTTCATTGCTTAAAATTTTTTTTCTGAAAAGAATTACCCAGTCACATCATTTGACATTGAAATCATTCAGATTTGACTGAAATTTTCCAGGTAACAAATAATCATATGACTAAATGAGAACTGCGACGTTTATACCGATCATCTAATCAATCCGTTAGGGAGTGTGTGATGGGAATGAGAAGGTCAATTTGAGAGAGGAGAGAAAACTATTTATTATGAGAACACATATTCTCAGGGAGACAGATTTGATTTGATGGTTGAGCGCAGTAATTGAAAATTCCTCAGTTGTAGTCAAGGTGAAAAGCCCAAATAGCAACACTCATAAAGTCTCTTCCTGATCCAATAATATTTGCATTTGTTGTTCTGTACTCTACATTTATGAGTCTCATATTTTTGTAAATTAGACTGCGTCATCAGTGGCTTTCAAACTGACATTTACATTTCATTAAATTAACAAAGAAACTGGTCAGCATTGCTTGCTTATACTCATGGATGGGTGAATGTAATATTTGTAACATTTAGCACATTGAAATTTTATTATTTTTATGTATAGACAAAAGGGACACCTGACCATTCCTACAGGTATAATGACATTGCATTCAAATATATAGACTTTTATAAGGATTTGGTCCCCTGGACCTTGCTTTGTGCAGGGTGGCACAGGCATGCTGAAATCGAAAATGTTCTTCCCCATACTGTTCCAAGTTGGAAGCATGCCGTTGTTCAAAATGTCTTGGAATGCTAAAGCATTAATATTACCATTCACTGAAAGTAAAGGGCCACCTAATTAAGGTGTGTCTCAATACGTTTGTCCATATATTGTATTTACCAATTTGATCTATTATTATGTATGTATAAAACACTCCCCTGGAGATGAAAGCATTTTACTTTGGTTGCTTCTGAGTGTCATATGTTCAGGAAAAACTAATCAGATTCATTAGAATATTGCATGGTGTTATCTGTCTGAATGATTTTGTAATGGAATGATCACTGTCAGTAACATTCCTGCCTGATCCTGCCTATTCTGATATGTCATTTTCTGACACTAGTTTCCAATGACTCATATTATAATACATGCTAACTACAACATACACGGTTCCCCGGTACACTCCCCACACAATGCTCCCCACACGCTGCTCCCTGGTACCGTCTCCACACACTGCTCCACACGCGTGTACATTTCATGGCTGCCCGCTACTTCACTTGGTGAATGAGTTTAAATGCAAAGGAGGAATTTCATGCTGTTCACACTCTGTGCACTGGTAGGTTCACATGTGACCGATTGATCACTTTCACTTTAAGATATTCCGCACCCCCACCCCCCCCACCCCCACCCCCCCAAACACGCTTAAGTTCAGGACAAGATTTGGGGCGGCGGGTGTTGTTTGCGCGCTGCATTATGACTTTTACTCAAATACAAATACCAATAATTTTCCCAAATACAAATACAGATACGAATAGCGACTGCTCTGCACACCCCTAATATGTATGTGTGTGCACATTGAATATACGTATGTGGTGATCCTTGGGTCTGTTGGGGCGCCATCTAGTGGTGTCGGGCCCCAAGCCTGCCTGCTGGCAAGATGCGCCTCTGTTCATACAGTATGTTCAGGTTGGATGAATATATGTAAGAACACTCTGGGTATATACACAAGTGCACAATTGAGTGACAGTCACTAAACAAAATTAAAAAATAATGTGGCAAGATAAATTTCACATTTCACCCGGTAATATTCCACCCCAAAATTGACACGTCATGTCAGAAAATTGCGCTCAAGAGAATATTGTACAGAAACTATCACCTATAAGTTTATGGTGTATTGGATGTGTGTTTGTGTTTTTCTGTGTGTGTGGTCAATTGCGAGGTGTTTCTAGTTTGACAGCCACTGGAAGGAAAGATCTTCGGAATGTTTATGCAGCCTGCTGCCACTGAAGGAGCTGCTCAGTGCTTTAAGAGTCTCCAGCATTGGGTGGGAGATGTTGTCCAACAGGTAAGAAATCTTTGCCACATTTCTCCTATCACTCACCAACTCCACTGGGTACAGAGGGCATCCTAAAACAAAGCTGGCCATCCACATCAGCCTGTTCAGTCTCTTTCTGGCCCCAGCACAGATGCCATATAAAGGTCTTGAGCCTCCGCAGCAGGTACAGCCTGCTTTGCCCTTCTCTGTAGAGAGCATTTGTATGTCCAGTCCAGTTAATTATTAAGATGCACACCAGTGTACCTGTAACTGACCTCAATGTTCATACCTGCGGAAGTCTACCACCAGCTTCTTGGTTTTTCTTGGAGTTTATTTGGAGGTATTTGGCTGAAAAATTCCTGGTTAGTTCTCTATACTGCAGGCTAGAATTGTTTGCTGTAAGAACTACTGCCTTTGGATTTAATTTTCCTCCAGTGAAATTTGATAGGTCAGTGGGTAGGATACTTGCCTCTGGACTATGAGGTCTTAGGTTCAAATCCTACTCCCAATACACCACCACTGGCTCCCTGAGCAAGACCCTTAACCCCAAGTTGCTCCAGGGAGAATGTCCCCTGTAGTTAGGGGAATGGAGGTCGCTTTGGATAAAGGCGTCTGCTAAATGCCGCAAATGTGAATGACCTCACTGAATCTGCAATTGGGTCTTGGCTTGACCCTAATTTATATTCCATGGTTGTAGGTTAGCTTTACTTTAACAAATGTTGTTAAATTAGTGACTGTTGTGGGTTGTTTAACTAGTAGCTGTTTGGTAGTTTGTTTTGTAGAACTGCTTAAAAAAATTAGTTTATAATAACTTATTTCTGAAAGTGGCACGCTCATAAACATTTCATTTGCTAGTGTTGGGAAATGAGAGGCACATTGACGAATGCAACAGGATTAAACAACTCAATAGCTGTGTATTCCTCCCCCTGCCACAGAATATTGATTTGGAAAGGAATCTATGGAGAGTGGGACTGATGAGCAGAATCCATAATAGCACTGTAATCAGAAAAAAATCTATTCCAAACCCTATCATTTGTTGTCCACTTTAAAACCACAGACTCTCTCATACATACAGATCATATTGTTTGTCACTTTGGATAAAGGCTTCTGCCAAACAAATGTAACGTTATGCAATGATTAGTTGAAGCAGGTACTGAATAGTCACAGCACACACTGGGATTACTTAAAGAGAAAATGGTTAAGCTAAAACATTCTTATTACTGAACTCTTTTAAACTGTTTCATGCTTTTCTTATTATCATCCTCCTGATTGTGTTAATGGTAGTCTGAGTGACTACAAGGTTTTTTGTTGTTGCTGGTCCACAACCTTTTGATCTCAATTGAGTAGAGCGCAAAGGGGCCTTCACATGAGTATCATCATGTATTTATACCACAAGGAACAAGAAATTGTCAGTGACAGCCTTACATTTCTTGAGGAGCTGCAACAAAAAGAAATATTATATAGATGCTTGGATAAAAATGATTTATATATTCTGCAGACTTTTAGAGGTGCAAAAAGTTGCTCCATATATTTTTGCATATATAATTTTTTGTGTATTTTTTATATATTTGATTTGTTTTTATGTTGTTTATTTTATATTATATTTAATGTATTGGAAAATTTTGGGGATTCCAGGAATTGTGGAGTTTGGTGTATATCTGCCTTTTTTAGCCTACAGCGGTTTCATCCTGCACATTCACACTCAGGTTAGAATGAATATTTCAGCCTGGACTGTGTTGTAAGTGAGGTGTGAAACAGGTCAGCTAATCAGAACAGACATCAGAATTACATGCATCCGTCTTAAAGGCACAGTACTTCTTGGAATAAAAAGCAGGTTGTAAACATATTTTATGTGACAGTTTTCTTTTCTCAAAATATTGTCAAATGCACACATTGGAAAACAAAATTGGTGCCAGATGCAACGATTTACATTTACAGCATTTGGCAAACAGCTTCACCTTCCAGAGCAACTTACGATCATTGATACAGGGACAGTACCCCTGGAGCAAGTGAGGGTTAAGTGTCTTACTCAAGGACACAATAGTAGAAAGTGGGATTTCGAACCCACAACTTTGTGGTCAAATATTTTACAGGCTACTATGATGAACAAAAGATGAACTAAAGAAGAGCAAAGTGCATTTGCATCCATTCAAATGTAAAAATGTCTTGACACCATGGATAAAAAGATGTGAACAAAATGGAGCCAGGAGAAAAAGAAAATGTCAGTCCAAATAAAAAGTCCAAAAGGTCACTCAGAAATAAAACACCCATGCCCATGTTATCCATCTGACATGGCTAGTTACTGTTTCCCTTCATCAGTAAGCACAGGGCCGGCCTCAGAGAGGATCTACTGGGCTGGCATCAAACTGAGGGGGGCACTATCAATTAAGAACTATATTTATATGAGCAACACTAGGGTGTGTAGGGGGGTGCGTGGCGATTTGCTAGGTGGGAAAATACCTTGGAATGCCCCACCCTTGGCACCGGCACTGAGTTAATATAAAACTTATCCACCACTAAGATCTTCTTTCTGTTTTTTTGTCTCATTTATCAGCAGATTTGGTGTTTGAAGTGATAATATGGTTCAGCTTCATATACGGGTCCTTATAGCTGATTTTGTCCCAATAGAAGCTGAAAGATTTGACCATCCTGTGGTCTCTGCTTAGCCTGCAGTTACAGTGAGTACTCAAATCTGCAAATATCCACTTCAGGTTTACACACTTAATGACTTTGCATGAATAAATATGAACAAAATGAATGGGTATTTGTTGTAATATAGTAAAATTGCAAAATCGTTTTGTCTGGGCTTGCAATTCTGTTTCTTTGGATTTGCAATTAGATTGAATGTCAGGCTATGCATGTGCCTTCACACTTCTAAAACACTTTTGATTTGTCTACATTTCTCCAAGGGCCAAATGGGTCTTAAATTAAGATCTCACGGATCAGACCTTTTTTTATCAAGTGCAGTGCCGAGTCATTAGATGCAGCACACACAATACCCAACATCTGAATATTCTTTCAATTAATGCAATAGAAAATAATGTTAGACAAGATCAAATAAAGTGAATAAATGCTCATGAGAAAGCTCCTTCATATTTATGATAAGGGCTGTTTGTTTCATGAGTCTTCCTAGTATAATAATTATTAAGTAATTACATTGAATTTGTCTTCATTTCTAACATTTACTTATGCAAAAACAGTAATGAGGAGCCACTAAATCCACTGACAGGTGATCTGATTCACACTGAAATCTACAACCAACGGCACCTGTCAGTAGGTGGGATGTATTTTAGGCAGTACGTAAACTGTCAGATTATGAAATAGAAGTTATAGAAAAAAAAACAAAATTGAAATATAAGGATCTGAGTTCCAAGCTGTGATGGCTAGGATCTCCAAAATGGCAGGTGTGGGATGTTTTTAGTATTTGCCACCCACCAAACACGGTTGATGGAAGGACAATTGATGAGCTAATGATGGAGTTATCAGAGATCAATGCTCATTGATCTGAGTGAGCATCAGTGGATAAATTGATTTCAAGGAAGCTCCACCTTACACCTTAAAGAGCAACCAATATACTGAACAAAAATATATTTTATCTCCCATTTTTCATGAGCTAGACTCAAATATCTGAAACATGTTCTACACAATCTTTCTAAATCTGTTTTAGTGAGCACTTCTACTTTGCTGATATAATACATGCCATCTCACAGGTGTGGCATATCCAGGTGCTGATTACAAGCATGAATTTTGCACAAGTGTGCTTGAGACTGCTCACAATGAAAGGCCACTATGAAATGTGCAGTTTGATCACACAGCACACTGCCACAGATGTCACAATTGTTGAGGGAGCTTGCATTTGGCAGGCTGACTGCAGGAATGTCTACTAGAGCTGTTGCCTATGAAATTAATGTTAATTTCTTTACCATAAGCTGTCTAAAATGCATTTCAGAAAATTTGGCAGTACGTCCAACTACCCTCACAACCGCAGACCATGTGCAACCTCACCAGCCCAAGACCTCCACATGTTAACTTTCATGATCATCTAGGACCAGCTGCAGCAACAACTGTCAGAAACCGTCCCAGGGAAGCTCATCTGCAGGATCGTTGTCCTCATACGGGTCTGACCTGACTGCAGTTTGTCTTCGTATTCGACTTGAGAGGGCAAATGCTCACATTCAATGGCGTCTGGTGCATTGGAGCGGTGTTCTGTTCGTGGATGAGTCCCAGTTTTCACTGTTCAGGGCAGATGGCAGACAGCAAGTGTGGCTTCGTGTGGGTGAACGGATTGCTGATGTCAACGTTGTAGATCGAGTGGCCCATAATGGCGTTGGGGTTATGATATGGGTAGGTGTATGTTATGGACAATGAACTCAGGTGCATTTTTTGATGGCATTTTAAATGCACGGGGATACCATCCATCCATGACTGGTTTTCTGACCGCCCCATAAGGCAAAACTGCACATTTCAGAGTGGCCTTTTATTGTGGGCACACCTGTGCAATATTCATGCTTTTAATCAGAACCTTGATATGCCACACTAGTGAGAAGGGATGGCAAAAGAGAAGTGCTCACTGATACAGATGTAGAAGGATTTGTGAACAATATTTGAGAGTAATGGGCCTTTTGTGTATGTAGAAAATTTTTCAGATCTTTGAGTTCAGCTCATGAATAATGGAAGCAAAAATAAATGTGTTGGGTTAATATTTTTGTTCAGTGTACATCACTTGTTTGTTGCTAGTCCCTACTATTTCCATAAAGTATTGGTGTTTGATAAAGTGCTTTTGTAAACTCATAAATGATTTTAATCAATTGATGGTTACTCACAGTTTTGATGGTTTACTTTAAAGGAACTAAATGCAGTTTTAAGCACTCTTCTCGGTGCTCTTTTTTCTTGTCCTCACTATCTGCTAAAACATCTTGCCTCTACCAAACATTAGATAATAGCATGATTACTCGTACAGTTAATAAGACATACTATTGCCTAAACTGGCTATGATTTCAGAAATAAGTTACACGACACCATGTCATCAATAGAACAGTTGACATCTCATATACATTGTAGTTTTAACCGGACCATCACAGAGCTCAAATAACATGGCTTAAGTAGTCTGCAGTGATTGGAATAACGGCGCTATAATTAAACAGCTTTACTACCGGCAATACTTTTTTCAGTAACAAGTAATCAAACAAATTTCTGTTCCCCCCGTTATAACGCTGTTACCGTTACTGTGTCGGTCGTGGTTTTTTGGCCACCGTTTTTCTGTCTGTTTGATTTGTGGAAACTTCTATTTTAAGTGTTTTCTGTTAATCAGCTTGTCACGTGTTGGGTGCACCTGATCCTTGTTTGTTCCTCGTCTGTTTATGTATATAAGTCTGATTCTGTGTGTAGCCCAACATGTGACCATCGCCTCATCCCCCTGTGTTTCCGTTTATCTGTGAGAGTTCTTATTCTGTTCTTTTTGGT
>JBBKCR010154055.1:0-17572 GCA_037577295.1 Ladigesia roloffi
CGACCTGCCGCCCCGCTCCCCGGACCGACCTGCCGCCCCGCTCCCCTGACCGACCTACGGCCCCGCTTATCCCAGTTTAGATGGAGAAAGTGTTGGGTTCCAATTCGCATTGAATTTATCTGGAAACACTAAATTTGAGGTTCTTCTCAAGGATATAAATAGGATATATATTTTTTTTTACAGCAATCTGTCCTGTACTCAAATTTCTCCGACAGTGTCAGAACAGATGCATCCAGTGAGAGATTTGGGAGGGTTTGCTAATAAAAACATGGCAACAAGTCAGACAGCAAAAACTGAAAGGTACAGGATCAGTCAGTGGCGACGGGAGGGGGGACCCACTCCTGCAAAACCGTCCTCATTTGGACTCTGTCAGTTGACTAAAATACGGAACAACATGAGATCTCCATCAGTTCAAAACAAACAATTCCATATTTCACTGAACAGATGGCAACCCTGTTTGTGGCGAAGTGATGGAAACAGAGCTGGAAGGATGAGGTGGGGGGGACCAAACAAATGATTCTGCAAAGATATTATGTAGCGGTTACCTCTGGTATATTTCAGTATATTTAAACTGTGCCCCAACACCAAACCCCAGTTAAATAAATTGTACAATAAAGCTCTGTTTTAGTGCTATTAGTAACATGTCATGCCAAACATACCTACGAAAAAGCTCTATATTATAAATGAATGGGTGAGAAAGAACGCCCTTTGCATTACAGGTCTCTGTAATGACTTGCTGTGAAGCTTTTTTCTAAAAGAAGAGAGTCTGGGGGTGTGGGGGAATGTCTTTCTTTCATGAATTATATGCCACGCTTGGTATGTCACTTGAAGAGAAAGGAGACTTTCACATTCTAAGGTAGGTAGGAAGCAACAAAAGCCCCTTTAAATGAGTCTTATGCTTTAAATATTTCGATTTTAAGCCATTTTTAGCATAAATACTGACAAAATGCTTGCAATGTTCCCTCTACCATGTGAAATGTATCCAATAATATGAAAATGAGGATGTAAGAAGCGGTCAAATGCTGCATTTCGTCAAAAGAGGGGCTAATCAATGTATTGTGATGTTGGTCCTGATGATCAAATCTTAACACCAACCATAATGGTAACAAAACTGAGCGTACTACTGACTACAAGTGCATTAATCAGGCACAGAAAGAAAAACACGTTCTATGAAATGCATTTGATCAGTCAAGATGGTTTGGTTTCAATTATTCAGTGGAATAATGTGGCTGTGTAGGTAAAATGATACTCCAAATTTACAAAAATACTTTTATTTTTTTGACAGACGCTAGTTTACTGCAAACGCTAAAGCGAACTTCATGTGTCTTTACTGTTCTAACCATGTTGCAAGAAATGAGATGTACATCTGATTTTACCAAGAAGAACCACCCAAAGAAAGGGGTTAAGGAAAAACTTACACTGTGAAAATAGTATTGAGACTGTGTTTCCAACACAAGCAGACAAGGCCAGAAAAGACTGAAGGACGATCTTAAGGACCCAAACATTTTAGACAACACCATGATCCAACTTTGTAGACATTATTTGTGGAAGAACCTTTTCTATTTTGGCATGACTGTGCCCCAGTGCACAAAAACAAGCTCCATGAAGAAGACATGGCTGGTTGAGGTCGGTGTGGACGAACTTGACTGGCCCACACAGGGCACTGACCTCAAACACATTTGAGATTAACTGGGGCGAGGACGGCCTTCTCGTCTAACATCAGTGCCCGACATCATAAATGCTCTACAGCAATGGTTCTCAACATTTTTCACCATAAAGTCCCACATATCTATCACAGCATGTTAGCAAAGAATGTGCAGGTGTCCCAATACTTTTGTCAAAATAACCATTCGAAAAGACCATTACATAAAACATGCATGTCTGCTTGAATATATTAACTGACAAAGTGGTAACAACTCAGGCCACTCCTATGCCATATTTGACTATGCAAAGTATTACTTTAATGACAAAGAAATCTGGGGGTAATAATAAATTACATTTGCTGATTTATTTGGTTTCTTCTTCCTTCCATATGCTAAGAAGGCCTGAACTGAAGTGTGTAGGCCAGGGACCACCACTCCTTACTTTGCTTCAAACAAAAGTCACTTTGCATGCTTTGAGTTGTAGTCTTCACATAAAAAAACGAAATGCATCCATTTTATGTTTTGTCCAACAACAGGAAACAGAAATGTTGTGTTGCCTCCAAGCTAGCACTGCAAATCTTACAACGAGGGAGTGGACAGTGTAAGAAGTAATGACATTATATGTACAATTTGTTGTAAATGAGTCAGAGAATACACTTTTTTGTAAATGGTACATAATAGATGTCGGTACGTTTCAGTTAAACTGAACCAAACCAGGCCCTTTTACAACGAGGAAATCACGTGGAGAGGTAAGGGCCTTGAAAAGAAGCTCTTAGCTTAGCTGTTGCTCACTAACTTTTCTATTGATTTGCCTGAGTGAAGCTAACTGTGACCATGCATTTTCTGGAATTAAAACCAGAGTTCATGCAACAATGAGCCCAGTCCTTAACTTTAACATTAGACGAGTTTTCCTAGGAGGAACCTGTAAAAGAAGTAATGCGTGAGTTGCATTACGTGGACTAAAATATTGGGACATCTGGCCATTAGACTAACGGGGACTTTATAGACACTGCGTACAAATACAGATACTTTAATATTTAGTCCTCCCCCACTTCGTAGTTTTATAGGTTCCACACTTTATGGAAGACGTTCCACAGGATTTTAGTGAAATTTGTGCCCATTCATTATGTAGAGCCTACATGAGGTCAGGCACTGATGTAGGACGAGAAGGCCTGGCGCGCAATCTCCGTTCCATTACATTCCAAAGGTTGGATAGGGTTAAAGTCAGGACTCTGTAGGGACAGTCAAGTTTTTGAACACCGAATTCATCCAGCAATGTCTTCATGAAGCCGGCTTTGTGCACTGGGACAAGTCATACTATAACAGAAAAGGTCCTTCCGCAAACGGAGTCCACAACGTTGGACGCATGGTGATCTGAAAATATCTGGGTATGCTAAAGCATTTAGATTGCCTTTTAGTGGGTGTAAGGGGCCTGATCTCCAAACGTTCGAAAACAGGTGTGTCCCGATACTTTTGTCCACGTTGTGGACAGATAAGCTAGCTAGGGGGGTTCACCAATCTCACCCCTGGTCGGGTAGCAGTGGGTTTGGTCTTTCTCTTTTACAACGCAAATGACTCGGACAGTGAGATCGCGTGTTTAATTAGATCGTTTTTAGGACAGATATTGAGGTTTTTGTGCAGTGACGCAGGCTTGAAGACAGAGAGTAAACAAGTTAGCCAGGGAGCTAACGAGCTAATTTGGGCGAGCTAACCCGACGATTTTAGGGCAATTTAACGAAAATCAGTACACTTACCCGTGCCGCACCCCTCTTGTACAAATGTCTGGACGTGTACCTAAAAACGGGACAGGTGTTTTGTTCTTAAATCAGTCTTGGAATGATCTTTTTGGCTAATTATTTTCTTCACACTGAGGAGCGTCTTCCTACGACAAGCCACTTTCGAACAGGGAACAGAGCAAAATGGCTGGCTTTCCCGCACCTACCATCTACAGGTCTAAAAAAGGGGCGTGGGGTGGAGTCTTCACACCAAAATCAAATTTTTATAAAGGATGGTTATGATAGAAAAGTGTTCACATGCAATTCTTCCGTTTTACTCATCAAATGTGTTTTAATCATTTTAAAATAGAACAACCACATACGTACCGTCGAGTCTCAATCATATGAACCTACCCCTCCCCCTTGTGAAATGGCCTTGGCCACTGAAATGCTAGGGATGGTCCATTAGATTATATAGAACCGATTGTTTCGATTATATTCAGTTTTAATTTATCGAAAGTCAATTAAAAATATTAAGGAGGGAGTAGCTTTCAATCAGATGTCAAGTCAAGTTTGTTTTTATGATCTATTATGAAGCACATCAAATAGAATAAAATAATACTGTAAAAGAAAAAAAAAATCATTCGATGTTGGAAATAATCAAATGACTAAACTAGCCAGCAAAACAATTAGCAGTCAAGTGAAGTTTATTTATGGAGGACATTATTGTACACAAGTTAAATAGAATAAAATACATTTTAAAAATTAAATAATCGATAATACATCATTTAATTAATGGTTTGAATTATTAGAATTATTAATAAAACAATTAATACGGCAGCAAAACAATCAGAGGTCAGGTCAAGTTTGTTTATATGGCACATTAATATACACAAATTAAAATTAAATCAAGTAAAATAACTGAAATTGATGAATGGAAAAAGAACACATTATTGATTAATTGTACAAATTAATTGAATGACTAATTAAACTATTGAGAAGGCAACAAGACAATTAGAAGTCAAGTATATTTATATGCCACATTATCATACACAAATTAAAATTAAAACAACAGAATTCAAGTCATGTTTGTTTTTATGGCACATTATCATCCCATTTTAATCACAATTATATAAAATATTAAAAGTAATAATAAAGTAAACGAATACAGAGAAATGTATAAACGTATTTAAAATGTGTGATGGAAGTGCTGATTTTTTAAATTAAGGTTATCAGAAGTTCTGTTCAATAAGTTCAATACAATAATATATTAATAAAATAATATATTATACAATTAGATTTTTAATAATAGATAAAAAATGCAATAGAAGTGCAGGAATTTAAAAGAAGGCATAGGAAAATAGTGCATTTTTGGTCCAGATCTGATTCTAATTGTAACGACCATGGGGTGTTTTGATTTGTCTGCCTGTCTGTTTGATTATTAATAAGTCTTCTATTTTGAAGCGCCTTTGTTTGCCGGCTGGTCACGTGTTGTGGCTGCACCTGATCCGGCTTTGATGCCTCGTTAGGTTAGTATAAAGGTCGGAGTCAGTGTGCAGCCCGGCATGTGACCATCGCCTCATTCCTCCTGAGTTCCTGTCCGTTTTGTTATTCCCCGTTTATCCCGTTCCCAGGTCTGTGTTCTGTTTATCTTTGTTTTCTGAAATAAAAACCCTCAAATGGAATCCCTGATGTCTGGTTCCCTCTCCCTCACCCGAGGCAGTGAACGGTGCACGGCTCGCAGCCCGCACCGTTACACTACCATCAGATCATGAATGCTAAATTATGGATTTTCCTAGTAAAATTAATGATAACAGATATGCCAACAACAAAGATATGCCAACATAAATTATGGAATCACCACTTAGAGAAAAAATAACATACGACAAAATAATTATTAAAACAGCTAAAACTGGCCCTCTGAAATTAATAATTAATATTAATAGTCTATTCATTACCAGACCATGTAGAGCATCCTAAAACAAATAGAATCCTAAAAAAATACTGACAAAAACCTAAAAGAAAGTTCTTGCAGGCTTGGTTCATTGGAAGGAAACATTGCCTTAACAAGAGAACTGTCAGTTGTCAGTAAACAGACAAAAATAAGGTTGCGTGTCTGGTACAGGGCCACGGTGGATGGCAATCATTACCTCAACAGTAAACACACAAATGTACACTAAAAGTCCTTAAAGAGCAACAATGTAATTTTTAATGTTCCTCCACACTGAGTAATTACTTATTCATTTTCATCCACCACATCTGGAAAAATAATTAAATCAATATCATTTGTGTGAAGTGTGTTTCATGAAACCACAATGTTTATCTATTAAAAACGGGTTTGTGTCATAGCTGTGATTTGTTTATTTTCTACGAAGCAAGAAAGCTGGTTGAACAGCCTGTGAATTTAGAAAAATGAACCTTCACAGAAAAACAAAAGCATCACCAAATATTTCGTACCTGTTAAACATCTCCCAGCTTAATTATTTCCAATCCTGTACAGTTTGTTACACAGATTCAGTCAGCAAACAGTAGAAGATGTAGACACACTCACCACTCACAGAGTCAGTCAGGCTCTGGTTCCTGGTTGTCAGGAGAACTCGACACTGGATATCAAAAGCCCTGAGAGTGTAGCTGTCCCACACATCGTCCAGAATTAGAAGAGCCCTGGGACACAAACAAAACATGGTTTAAAAATGAATGAGTCTTAAAAAAAACATTATTCCTATGGAACAGAATTGATAAAATGTTATTTTCATTCCATGAGCTTGGGGCTCTAATGACACACTTGTCTAATAACAGTGCATGCTCCATCCCCGCATTTCACAAACTGTTGTATTTTTTTTTATTCCACCTTATACAAATTAAATTTCCGTTATGTACATTTACCCACAATATTAATTACTAGATTATTCTCAAAATGAAATCAGGCATAGGAAGCTGTAGTAAGGTTTTGGTACCCAGACACTCAATATATCTGTCCACAATCAATAATATGAGTCACTTAATGAATTACCTGGGAAACCTGCGGAGCATCAAGAAGCGCAGGCGCTCTTTGGCCTCCTCAACAGAACTGGGTGGCCTTAGGGGTGTGTCGGATATTTGACTCTGCTCTAGTCTAAAACACAGAGACTGCATCCTCACCAGCAGATCCGCTCTCTCACACTGTCCAACAGACAGCCAGTGGACACCATCAGGAAAGCACTCTTTAGATATGAAGGACAAACAGGGGATAGGGAGATCAAACCATTAATACCAAACACCCTAAAGACATCCCATCCATTGATAACACACAAATTACCATAAGGAATAAACAAGAAATGCAACAGCTTTCATTAAGTATCTTTGACCAAAATTTAGACTGGATGGATTAACTATAAAACAACAAATACTCAAAACTTTTATAGTTTTGAAATGCTACATCTACCTGACCTGACCAGCTGTCAGTTAAGATTTACTTTTGAGTGTTTTTTTTTAATATACAGAGACCATGTAGTTCACAGAAGCCATAATGATCACGATCACATGTTATGTTCAACATTTAACAAATGCACACATGCTAAAATAAACAAAATGCATGTAGATATACAACGTAAAAGGAGACAGCCCACAGTAAACAAACCCCCCATAATAATTAGTTTTCTTAACAAACAACTCAGCAGACATCGAATAGTCTGCTCCAGTACTGCTGAAATGTTTTTTTAAAGGACTTTAAGTCATTCAGTCACATTAAAAATACTGACATGTGAAGTTGATAATGCTGATTATCCTGTAACAATGCCCCTCCTATCATTTACTGGAAGAAGGCAAATCTTTAGAGGGAGCATGATGCTCAGGGCAACGTTCTGCTGGGAAATCTTGGGTCCTGACATTTATATCGGTTTTCCTTGGACATGTACCACCTACCTAATCGCTGATGCAGACCAAATACACCTCTTCATGACAACAATGCTCCTTAATGGCAGCCGCCTCTTTTAGCGCAAACATTGTTGAGGGCTATTTAGAGGATACATAATGATTTGAATGTGCGGAATATGCCTCCAATGTGCCCAGGCCTTAACCTGATCCGAGTATCTTTGGGATGCGCTGAACACCACTTTCCAATCAGTGGAGGCCCTACCGTGCAACTTGCATTACTTAAATAACCTGCTGCTTGCATCTTGGTACCAGATACCAAAGACCACCTCCAGAGATCGCTTAATTGATAGGTTTTCAGGTGTGTTAAATGTGGTGCCTGATCTGTACACTTTAAAGTTGCAATAATTTAAGTCAAAGAACATATCTGAATCTCATACAAGTTTTAAGTAGATTTACTGCAAGCAGTAATAAACTCCAAATGCAAAAAATTCATTTACAAAACAGACTGCATGGTGCTAAAATAACACTTCTATTGGAAGGTCAATGAAAAATATCAAAGCTGTGGCAAACTGTCACATATAAAGCAAAGATTTCTCCATTAAACAGTTTTCTATATTTAACATTATAGTGCTATTCACTGCCTTCTTGGATATAATAGCATTTCACTTGAATTTGTTACATAAAGTACTATTAGTCAGGTCAGCTAACCTTTGGTTCACAAACTGGAGACTAGTTAGGCTATTTCAGTTTTTCCTTTCCTGTACTTTGTGGTTTATGATAATCAACGGGATCTGACAGGACATTAGTAAAATGGTTTGACTGCTCTCTAAAGGATCACCTTAATAATACCTTTGATTAGAGCGTGGTCTCTCACTGATTCTGCAGCCAAGACTGATTTCCCTGAGCCAGCCATTCCAAACACAGTGACCCAGCCGACAGCCTGTTGCAGCTTGTACAGCTTCTCTCGAACTTTGTTAAGCAGAACAGGACGACAGACAAAAACCACAGGCCTCTGAGGAACCCCACCTTCACTCAGAATCACCTGCACTGAAATGATTAGAGCACAGGGAGATTAGATTTCACAAACTACATCACAACCAAGTAAATTAAAAAAAAATACTTGAGCAAAAGTGACATTCACAGCCAGTTTAAAGGAAGTTATTTCAATGACAGAAAGCATTGGTTTGTTGCCTTAGATAAAGGTCAGCATATAAGCATGTTACTTAGGATCTAACATGTACTAACATGTACTATCAAGAATTGTGGTGTTTCAGGAGTCTAGGCTAGAGTCAGTCAATTAGAATGAGCCAAAACAGATTGGCCAATTATTTGTTGAGGAAAAGACAAATCATTGTTGTGACCAAATGTGTAAGGCAACAAAAAGGACACAGTCTCCAGTTTAACATCAGTAAGGTGGAGATACAAGACAAGATCTTTAATAAAAAAAGACAGTGCTTTTCTTATTGCTTATGGTATTGCTGTTTTTTAAATAAAATAAGCAGCAGTCATTTAAAATTTACCAGCAGGCAAGACCCCATTGGAAAAGCTCTTTTCACACTCAGGGCTGAGCTGTGGCAGGTCACTGTGTAGCAGATTGGCCAGGTCTCCATAGCTCTCTCTGATCAAGGCATTGTAGAAGGAGATGTAGGCTCTGTTGTCTTTCCTCAGGAGTACCTCCAGCAGGGCTGCTGCTTGTTCCTTTCTAGTGGACTGGACAAAGAGCAAGAGACATGGTATGGTTTCATACAGCTTCCTCTACATTTTTATTGTAAATGTTCATTATTAGCCATTCAACAATCTGAATCACTGCACAAAGGAAAACTGGCATGTTGACCATACGGTTTGCCACATTTGTTAAACTTTTAAAATACACTGTTTGTAAATGTTTATATAATTATTTAAAAAATTGTATATAATTGAAATAAACATGTTCTTGTGCACATTTATACATTATACTGTCTTTTTCTTGTAGGTTCAGATAATGTGACCATATTTATTGCCACAATTATACAATACATCATGTTATACAACAATGTGATTTTCTGTTCAGGATATTGTTTAGCATCAGCGTTAGTTGAAGTAACTTATCAAGTGCAAGTTTTGTGCCAGAGAGAGCATTTCTGGCACCATTTATTAAAGTAAAATTAGCACTGTCTTGTCTGCTCCAGCTTATTAAACCACATAAAAAACTAAATATTGTGATAAATAACATTGTGACGTCAAATTTTTGCCATCTTGTTCACCCACAATTTACTGTGTTATGTTTAACTCTATGCAATAAATGTAAATAATTTTACAAATACAATGAAACAAATTTTCCTCTTCTTATTTAATGGCATTTCATGCTACTCTGTGGCATGAAAACACTCATTAATGAAATCATAAGTCATTACAATACAAAACATACTCAAAAAACACAGTTTCAAAGATTTGTTCTCTAATTTGACCAACAGTAGCCCATGTATGTGTAATCCACATCTGTATCAATCTGACAGACCTTACTGAGTACCCTCTCCTCTTCGTCCCCTGTCAGGACTCCATCACTGATCATGTGGTCCATGAGGTAGGAGGCCTTTATATCCTGCTCCAGAGTTGCTTTGGAGCGTAGCAAACAGCTACGAGCCCGCTCCTCCATCTTCACACTCACAGCCTCGCCTTCAAATACAATAAAAAATAAGACAAGTAAATCCATTTTAGGATTATTAATTTGTTCAGTGATCAGAAGTTTTGTAAAGATTTAACAAAGATTATTCTTGCCTGGCACTGCAAGGTTATTCAAAACAGAAGCTGCATCCTACATCATCAGTAAATCTTTAATGTAATACTGGTCTCCACAATTCTGATATTACACAAACCTGCAATGAGCAAAGCCTCTCATTATTGTTTTTGATTAAATGGTTCGATTTTTGTGGCGTACCATAACAATTTAACATACTTAACTGCCAAGCTGTTTTAGAAGAGTCCTTAATCTATATTTTCTTCTATTTAATTTTTCCCATGATGTTAGTGCGAGTTTGTATTTTCTTACATGAATTCTTACATGATCGTTTTCCAACCTCCGTTCTTTCTGCTTAGCTACTTCATATTGCAGTTCATTCAAAAGGCAGCATGAGGTTGCTACAATCTTTATAACTTCGGTGTGAATAAGGAGGGCTGTAATGCTTTATGCTGTTTCAACAATATTTACATACAGCCCATTACATTTCAGAAATGTGATAACATAAGGCGGTTGATATACTGAAAGACATTATGTAGTACAATGACTGCAATAATAAGACATTTGTGAAGGGATAGGAGCCTGAAAAAAGACAGCCCCATATTAGTTTCTTGTGAGCATGGTTTTGACCAAATTTTAAAACATCAAATGCATTTTCTATTTCTTTATCACACCGCTGACACCTTAAAATTGGTGAAGAGTATGGAAAGTGAAAATAACCCATACAGACTGTCAATGCTCACATGCCCACCTTATACATACAACCACTGGGACCATGGATGAACACAAACTTTCAGTGAATTAAAGGGCCTTTTACTCCGCAACCGCAACTACACCTAACAACGGTAATAACAAAAGAGAAAATGACAGCCTTTAATAGGAATAACTACTAAATACTGATGTGTTTAAATGTGTGTGTATTTTTGACAAGAGTATAAGGATGCCGGACCATAACGTCATAAGGGACCTTAATGAGATTGTAATCAAATACATATACAGTAATATGGAGTTTGGCGCTATAACAGCTTCCACTATTTTTAGGAAGGGTTTGCACAAGTTATGGGGTGTTTCGGTGGGAATTTGTTTTCCCACACATTTATGAGGTGAGGCACTGATGTTGGACGAGAAGGCCTGGCTCGCACTCTCCGTTCCATTTAATCACACAAGCGTTGGAGTGGGTTGAGGTTAGGTCTCTGTGCGGGCCAGTCAAGATATTCCACATCAAACACATCCAGCCATGTCTTTATGGACCTTGCTTGCTTTATTACACGTAGGGATAATGCTTTAATAGAAAAGAGCCTTCCCCAAATTATGTCCACAAAATTGGAGGCATGGTCTAAAATGACTTGGTGTGCTGTAGCATTAAGTTTGCCCTTCAATGGCCCAAAACCCTGAAAAATACTTTTGTCCACATAGAGTATTTCTTTAATTTGCTACGTCCTTCAGATAGCATGGAACCCCAAAAAAGTCATTCAAACGGCAGGTGTGGTCCTTGATTTTATACTAACTGAATTAAAAACTTTAATCAGAGCGATAGAAATCTTGAATCCTGCACCAATGTGAGACTTGAGTACTTGTGTTTTAATTTACCCTACAAAGTGAAAATGACCGTGTGACAACGTTCACTCTGACTCCTATCTAAGAAAAGTTCCCCTCTCTGACCTTATAAAGACGACGCGTACAAAACAATAGGCCATACTCACTGATCCCTGTTATCCTACAACATGTACCACTAATTGAAGATTGTTTTCGCTTATTTGGCAGCTATGATACGTTAACAGAGTCCCCTTAGGCAACAGATCTCCGCTCCACACCTTCTTCATGACATCGAGGTTTCCTCAATCGTAACAAAAACAACTTCCCCGGCGCCTAACAGCCAATAGAAACGGCCCATTGGGCCACGTGACTGGATGAGGTCACACTTGCCGTCTCATGGTATCTAGGCAGAGAGTAGAAATCTGTTTACCGGTATGAGTGTGATTTTAAGTGTAAAAAAATGTTTTATATGCATGCTGGGGTAAGGAACGTACGGTGAAAATAACAAAATAATACCCTTTAAAATAACTGTTTGTTCTGTTCGTTTTATTCAATGGTCTATTTATTTATCACATCCTGCTAATAGTTCTTGTCATTTCATCTCCTTAAATACTGGTCTATTCTGGTACATATGATACATTCTCCACATTGTATTACGTGTTATATTTTTTCTATACTTTGTACTTAAAGTTACAAGTGACAGAAATATTTTTGTTGCACTATACATTAGGGTGTATTGTAATGACAGTAAATATATTCTGTTCTATTTTATTCTATTCTATCTACTTCATTACATTTTTATTCAAAGCAACTTAACATTTCAGAAAACACTCAAGTTTCAGAATTGTGTGAGAACCAGAAGATAGTTCTAACTGTAAAAAAAATCTTTACTTAGGGAGAAGTGCAAGAAGATGCATCAGGACAGGAGATGCTCTCTGAACAGTTGAGTCTTCAGAAGGTTTTAGGCATCTGATTCCATGAATTAAATGAATGAATGGAACCACAAATGAGAAAAGTCTGGACTTACTCTGTAGGCAAGAGTTAGCACCATGAATATAATTCAGGCACCCATGGGTAGGCAGTGTTAATCAGTAAGTTGTGGGGTGACATGCAATTTTTGAGTTGGTTGAAGAGCAGCTGAACTGCTGTGTTCTGAGCCAGCTGTGAGTGTTTTTTTCACATGACCGAGAGCTAAACAGTATGGTCAGACAAGGAAATCTGGTCGTTAATCATGTCACCCAGGTTTCTTACCACCTTGGATTGGGCGAGGGGAGAAGAGATGGTTTTTATATTGATATTTAAAATCTGAGAATGAATTATCAAGCTCAAAGGGGTGGTGTAAATTGCAATGGGAACTAAGCTGGGTTCAGGTCAGGTCGAACAGACATGTACATGTCAATGTAATGTACATAGTATATTATTAAGGACTGCCTTATAGGGTTATAGTTGATATGGACATGGGTTTATTTGATAATTAGTGGTTAAACATATGGGTTTACAGATAATTATATCAACATAAATTAAACATGTATTGCTTTATCAGCTCACACTTCTAGAATGTGACATATCTTTTAGGTTTTGATATACAAAACAAGTTCTTCTTTTATGCTCTGTCTCAGCCACACCTAAGGGAGTTTATCTGCTAAATGTCACATCCACTGGCCACAAAATTAAAGGTTTATTACATTTTAAAGAGCTGTGTACAGTATTTTTACTCTTTTAATGCAGAAATCAGCCTAGTAATCAGGAATGTTTAGAAATGGTGGCAAGACCTTGCATTGTGCTCTGAGGAAGTCAAGCTGGAAAAGAAAAAGGCCATCCCTAAACAGCGTCCACAAAGATGTCCCAATTATCTTTGTGTGCTGAAGCATTAAAACTGCCCTGCACTGGAATTAAGGGCTAGCCCAAAGCTTTAAAAAACTGGTGTGTCCCAATACTTTTGCTACTACATTGTATTTTGCCATCTATTTTTTTTAGTCTGCAGCTGCAAAGTTTCGCAACGTCGTTGACATTTGTCATAACATTACAGAAATTAAGAGTATTCTTCCGTTGTTTTAAGAAGGCTGAAGGTGCTGTGTGATATTTTGACATCACATTAAACATTTATTTTACATTGACGAACACGGGTTGTCGCTCAAATAAACCACTGCTCCCTATGTAGTGGACTAACATGAGATCGCCTTACTATGGGAGCGTCTTGTTGTGACAATGAAAATACTGCCCTGGAGGGTTCGTCCGTAATAAAACCTCACTATCCAGCATGAATTATAGGGGAGGAGTATGGTTCCTCACTCCAGGTCGCATCTTGAAACGCGTCATATGATAACGAAAACTGAACAGGAATCCACTACGTGGTTCAGTATGAGTCGGTTTGGGGCACAGCCAATGTTTCCTCCGTCTTGCAAAAGGCGCGGCCACGACCTGAACCAATCAGAGAGCAGCTCGTCACCTATTTTGTGCCTGAACCAATAGAATAGCGCGTCGTGGTACCAAAGTTTTGCTGCGTCGCACATAGAGTGCTAGCTGTCCAAAAAAGTATCAGCTGTTCTGTCAGCCGTCAGGTGCAGCCCGGGGCCCTCAGCACTGTAAGCGCTCTGGTAGGCTTTAAACTGATTTAAACATGTTTATTCTGTCCTAAATATAATTTAAAGGCCTGTCTTTTGTAGATGAGGTGATGTAAAGTAAACAATCGCGAAGCAGTTTGTGAGGTAAAGGATATCTCAGTTTGTGCGTACAGATGTTTGACGTCTTTGTTGTATCGCTGCTCTGTGAAGAGGTAAATAAAAATCAAATAATTTGAGAGAGCAATAATAATAATAAAAAAATCTAGAGACATTTTACTACTTAGTAAACAATTTCCACACTGTGGTCTCTGTGAGAGCAACACTTCTAGAGGTTACTTAGCAAATGTCAAATGTCGACTCTGACTTGGTATAAAAAGCCACTGTTTCCTCTCTGTGTACAGGACCGACCTCAGCAATGGCCACAGCTCAGTCCGTGTTTACCCTGGCTGTGTGCATTCTGATGATCACAGAGATGATCCTGGCTGAGAAAGATTACTATGAGGTCCTGGGTGTGCCCAGAGACGCACCTGAGCGTCAGATCAAGAAAGCCTTCCACAAGCTGGCTATGAAGTACCATCCGGACAAGAATAAAAGCCCAGATGCTGAGGCAAAGTTCAGGGAGATTGCTGAAGGTGCGTTTACTTCTCTGTTGATGTTTACACAAGATGACTAACTGCAAGAACCACATTCCTGCATACATTCTACATTGCCTCGCAGTAATTTAAATAAGCCAAGCTATTGACTTTGTGTTTGATTCAGTTTCTCAATGCTGCAGGCCACTTGCACAACACAGATTGTTTTTTTTTCACTGCACCTGAATAAAATCCTCAGTACATTCTGGGGTAATGCATTTCTTACACAAGCAGGAAAAGCACAAAACTGTAATGCATTCTGACTACAGGGGTGAATGGGTTGTCTGATTGATTTACATGTATGTGCCTTTTTACCTCCTTTTTGTTACTCAGCATATGAGACGCTGTCCGATGCCAAAAGGAGGGAAGAGTATGATCAGATGAGGAATAGCCCTTTCGGCCGAGAAAGAACAAGAGAAGGCAGCAGCCAGTTCCATCAACCATTCAGCTTTAACTTTGAGGACATTTTCAGAGACTTTGATATTTTTGGACAAACGCAACACTCCCAGCAGAAGAGGCATTTTGAAAGCCACTTTCAGTCCCATGAGAATACGCACAGAAGACACAGCAGACACTTCCAGAGTTCTTTTGGCGATGACATGTTTAATGACATGTTTGCAGATATGTTCTCATTTGATGGGCACTCAGACAACACTGGCAGCAGGTTTCAAGGTTCTGCCCGAAAGCAACATTGCAGAACAGTCACTCAGCGCAGGGGAAACATGGTGACCACACACACCGAGTGCTCCTGATCCATCGTGGCTTGTGTTAAGATGTTTTGTTTAGAAGTTAATATAATTTCTTGCTAATGCTTTCTATGTCTTGATTTGAATCAGTATTGGTGACATTTATCAAAGCATTATTCTTTATCGAAGTATTATCCTTTATAAAGGGCTTAAGTGCAGATACACTTGATCGCTTTGGTAAGGGAGATGCACATTTGTCAGTGCCGTTGCTGATGATTAGTTTGGCAGTTTTTTAATGCAACAGCGTTATTGGTGCCTAAGGCTTCCTCATGTACAGGAGTATCTTGAGTTAATTATAGCCCTTATGTTTACGAGTACAATCTAGTTATAGCTTGTCAGAGTTGAGGATTAGTTTGATTAAAATGATTTACGTAAATTAAAATAGCAATAGATAACTTAGCCGGCCAGCCAGGCAGTATTTAAACCAGATAGTTTTGCATGGCTTCGCACATTCGTCTCAAAAGTAATATGGTTTAAAGAAAAATTCTGTGAAGCACAGGTGCTTGTTGACAGAATACTGCATAAAAGGTTTTCATGGCAGATGCAAGATTGTTTGAGGTCAGTATGTAATCTGTTCTTGGCTAGGCTCTCAGGAAAAATATTTTGAAAAATCAAACTCTTCTTTGAATTATTTAGTTTGTCCTTTTGTTTCCTGTTGCAAAATATTAGAAAAATGAAATTGTTTAGTGATCTGTGTCAGACATGTAATAGTTCCTGTATGATGTTCTCTTTTATGCAGCCGCGTCTCTGAACAGTCAATATTCTTGGTCACAATGATCCCTCACCCCCCCACCCCACATAAACACACCACTGCTTGTTTCCCTGAAAAGTATTTGTAATAGAATGGGCAGGTGCTTCAGTTTTCTGGCAAATATCGTTCTTGTTTTTTTGTGGGTTTTTTTAGTGCAGAGCAGTGATGGTCTATTATAGATAGCTGTACACGACGCTGGGTAAATCCTTAAGTGATTTATAAGCAGGACACCGGAACCTACACTCCTCTAAAACTATTTTGACCAACTGCACTTATCCTGAGCCTGAAGCATTCTCTGCTGTTTTGGCTTTAGCCCAACTTACTGAGCCACTATGACCCTTTTTTACCCATAAGTCTCAAAACAGTTTTGTGGCTCTGAAAGTGGGGGACTCCCCCACATGTGCAATAACAGTTTCCTGTAACTTCTTTGCTGCTTGGGAATCCTTTTAGATAGCATCTGTAATATTATACCACCAGGCAATCTTTTTCAGTCCCTCAGGCTTAACAGCAACTTCCAAGGTTTTTTTTGAACAAGGACTGTATTCGGTGGGAAGCAAAAGCAAAACTTCATGTTGTAATTAAATATGGCCTTCCATGCTGTTGGCAAAATATCATGGTGCCTTTTATCGAAAGTGGTGAACCCAACTGATTTGTGTTGGTTGCCATCAGCATGATTGTGTTTAATTGTGTTTTTATGGCTTCCTAGACACAACCTTGCAAGCCTTTATAGTTTATACTATCACAGGATTACCTGAATTGTTTTCTTAAGCTTCACCAACTGTTACCTCATGTCATTGCTTTGACATATAGGATGATGTGCAATATGAACTGAGCATTGGTGTGCATTTCGCAATATACCTTAATTTACGTTTGTGCATGAGTGCTTTCCATGTTGTTTTTAGGTATATTGATCAAATTCCCTTTTTTTTGCTTTGATTCCATAAAAATGCATGATATACAAGTGTTTTCCATTTATTTACTGTGTACATGTGGTACATTAACACAAGTTTACATTTACACAAGTTTACATTAACGTATTTTGTTGTGATGAAGTTTTCTGTTCAAGTCATGATCAGTATAATCCTTCACAAAATAGCATGTGATGCCATATCACCCACTATCATTTCAAAAGCACACAATTTAGTTTTCAGATCAAATTCAGGAGCTTTAAAATAATATAAACTATTCCCACAAGTGGGAAATTTGCTTGGTCATGGCAGAAAGTGGACAGTACAATCTAAAAATGAACTTTTGTACATCCATATTGTAAAAACTATAGAATTGTATATGTAAACTAAATGTTGTATGCATGTACACAATATATATTGTGTTTATATAGTGTATATATATGTGTGTGTGTGTGTGTGTGTGTGTGTGTGTGTGTGTGTGTGTGTGTGTGTGTGTGTGTGTGTGT